>PVIW01011802.1:0-29765 GCA_004026585.1 Noctilio leporinus | reverse complement strand
CATCGTATCAATAGATGCTGAAAAAGCATTTGATTAAGTGCAGCAAACCATTTATGATAAAAACCCTCAGCAAAATGGGAATAGAGGGAGCATACCTCAACATCATAAAGGCCATCTATGAGAAACCTGAAGCCAACATCATACTTAATGGACAAAAACTGAAAGCTTTCCCCCTAAGATCAGGAATAAGACAAGGCTGTCCACTTTCTCCACTTCTAGTCAACATTGTCTTGGAAGTTCTAGCTATAACCATCAGAGAAGAAAAAGGAATCAAAGGTATCCAAATTGGAAAGGAGGAAGTCAAACTGTCATTATTTGCAGATGATATGATAGTGTACATACAAAACCTGATTGGCTCCACCAAAAACTTACTCAACCTAATAAGCAAATTTAGCAAAATGGCTGGGTATAAAATCAATATCCAGAATTCAAAAGCATTTTTGTATACCAATAATGAAACAACAGAAATAGAAGTGAAAAAACAAATCCCATTTACCATAGCAACAAGAAAAATAAAGTACCTAGGAATCAACTTAACTAAGGAGGTCAAAGACCTGTACTCAGGAAACTACAGAACAATGAAGAAAGAAATCAAGGAAGATACAAATAAATGGAAGCGTATATAATGTTCGTGGTTGGGAAAAATTAACATCATTAAAATGTCCATACTACCCAAAGCAATCTACAGATTCAATTCAATCCCAATTAAAACACCAATGACAGACATCACAGAAATAGAAAAAATACTTCAAAAATTGATATGGAGCCAAAAACGCCCACGAATAGCCACCACAATCTTGAGAAAGAAGAACAAGGTAGGAGGAATCACAATACCGGACTTCAAACAATACTACAAGGCTACTGTCATCAAAACAGCATGGTACTGGCATCAGAATAGACATATAGATCAATGGAACAGAATAGAGAGCCCAGAAATTAACCCCGGACTCTATGGTCAACTCATATTTGACAAAGGGGGAAGGAACATCCAATGGAGTAAAAACAGTCTCTTCAACAAATGGTGTTGGGAGAACTGGACAGCAACATGCAAAAAGATAAAACTAGACCACCAACTTACACTATACACCAAAATAAACTCAAGATGGATAAAGGATTTAAACATAAGCAATGTCACCATAAAGGTCCTGGAGAAAAATATAGGCAGTAAACTTTTGGATATCCTACGCAAAAATATGTTTACTGATACTTCACCAAGGGCAAAGGAAAACAAAGAACAAATCAACAAATGGGACTATATCAAATTGAAAAGTTTCTGTTCAGCTCAAGAAAATATCAGCAAAATTCAAAGGGAACCAACTGTATGGGAAAACATAATTGCCAATGATACCTCAGACAAGGGTCTGATCTCCAAAATATATAAAGAACTAATGCAACTCAACACCAGGGAGACAGACAGCCCCATTAAAAAATGGGCAAAGGACCTGAACAGACAACTCCCTGAGGAAGATATACAAAGGGCCCAGAGGCATATGAAAGAATGCTCAACATCACTAGTCATCAGAGAGATGCAAATTAAAACCACAATAAGATACCACCTCACACCTGTCAGAATGGCAATCATCAGCAAATCAACCAACAAGTGTTGGCGAGGATACGGGGCAAAGGGAACCCTCATACACTGTGGGTGGGAATGTAGGCTGGTGCAGCCACTGTGGAAAACAGTATGGGATTTCCTTAAAAAACTAAAAATGGAACTGCCTTTTGATCCGGCAATTCCACTACTTGAACTATACCCAAAGAATCCTGAAACACCAATTCATAAGAACCTATGCACACCTATGCTCATAGCGGCACTATTTACAATAGTCAAGTGCTGGAAACAGCCTAAGTGCCCATCAGTGGATGATTGGATCAAAAATCTTTGGTACATTTACACAATGGAATTCTATATAGCAGTAAGAAAGAAGAAACTTGTACCCTTTGCAACAACATGGATGGAACTGGAGAGTATTATGCTTAGTGAAATAAGCCAGTCAGTGAAGGACAAATATCATATGATCTCACCCATTACGGGACAATAATGAGCAAAGCTAACAACAAGCAAAACAGAACCAAGTATATGAATACAAGGAATAGGCCTTCTGTGATCAGGGGAAAACGGGTTGGGGGGAGGGGGGAAGGCGGAGGCAGAGGCAAGAAAGGGGAGCAGCTTAGACAACAACCTAGTATAAAGGAACCATGGACATGGACAACAGGTGGGATTGACTTTGGGGGAATGAGCGGGTGGGAAGGGGGACAGATTGGAGCAAAAAGGGGATGGATGTAATACAACAACAATAAAATTTAAAAAAAAATGTGTATGGAGCTAAAAATGCCCACAAATAGCCATAATAATCTTGAGAAAGAAAGGCAAGGTAGGAAGAATCACAATACTGGGCATCAAACTATACTACAAAGCTACTGTAATCAAAAACAGTCTTAAACTGGTATAAGAATAGACATGTAGATCAATGGAACAGAATAGTCCAGAAATGAACATGGGATTCTTTGGTCAATTAATATTTGACAAGGGGGAGACAAACAAAAAATGGATTAAAAGCAGCCTCTTTAACAAGTGTTGTTGGGAGAACTGGACAGCAACATGCAAAGAAATAAAACTAGACCACCAATTACACGATACACCAGAATAAACTCGAGATAAATAAAGGACTTAAACAAGAGCAGTGCCATCATAAAGGCCCTGAAGAAAAATATAGGCAGTAGAATTTTAGATATCCTATGCAGAAATATGTTTACTGATATTTATCCAAGGGCAAAGGAAATAAAAGAACAAATCAATAAATGGGACCATATCAAACTGAAAAGTTTCTGTTCAGCTAAAGAAAACACCAGCAAAATTTAAAGGGAAACAACTCTATGGGAAAACATATTTGCCAATGATACCTCAGACAAGTTTTGATATCCAAGATATATAAATAACTTATGTGACTGAACACCAGGAAGATAGATAGCCTATTTAAAAAATGGGCAAAGTACCTGAACAGAGAACTCTCTGAGGAGGACGTACAAAGGGTTCAAAGGCATATGAAAAAATGTTCAACATCACTAGCCATCAGTGAGATGCAAATTAAAATCACAATAAAATACCACCTCACACCTGTCAGAATGGCCATTATCAACAAATCAGCAAACAAGAAGTGCTGATGAGGATGTGAGGAAAAGGGAACCCTGGTACACTGTTGTTGGGAATGTAGGCTGGTACAGTCATTATGGAAAACAGTATGGATTTTTCTTAAAAAAGTAAAAATGAAACTGCCTTTTGATCAAGCAATTTCATTACTAGGCCTATACCTGAACAACCCTGAAACACCAATTCATAAAAACCTATGTACCCCTATGTTCATAGCAGTGCTATTTATAATGGCCAAGTGCTGGAAACAGCCTAGGATCCCATCAGTGGAGTATTGGATCAAAAAAATTTGGTACATTTATACAATGGAATACTACACAGCAGAAAGAAAGAAGGAACTCCCACCCTTTCCAACAACAGAGATGGAACTGGAAAGTATTATGCTTAGTGAGATAAGCCAGTCAGTGTAAGATAAATACCATATGATCTCACCCATTACAGGACAATAATGAATAAAACAAACAAACAAGCAAAACAGAACCAGACATATGAGTACAATGAGTAGACTTTCAGTGGGCAAGGGGGAATGGGGAGGGGGGAGGAGGAGGCAAGGAAGGGGAGCATTTTAGTCAAGGAACTAATATAAAAGAACCATGTCCATGGACAAGTGGGATCAACTTTGGGGGGAAGAGGGTGGGTGTGTAAAGGGATAGAGGAGCGTAAAATGGGGATGGATGTAATACAACAAGAATAAAAGTAAATTTCAAAAAAGAAAAAAAAGAGAATTCTTACTGATTCCTATTCAGGGGTGTGGGTAACTGGAGACTGTCCCAGCAACTCTGGGCACAAGACGTGATTTACCCTACACAGGAAGCTCCTCCATTACAGGCCCACTCACACACGCTCATGCTCATTCATGTTCACCTTGATAAGGACAGTGGAGACATACCTTCACCTCATGTGTAGATTTTTGGGGTGTGGGAGGAAACTGGAGTCCCTCCAAAGAGCATTGAGAGAATGTGCAAACTCCTCCTAGACTGTGATCCCTCTAACTCTGTTTAGAATAACCTTTTTTTTCCTCACCAATGTTACAATAAAAAGACATTTAATGAAATGACATTATTTGAGGACCTGCTGTTCTACACATATGTTATAAGAAAAAATACAATTAAGTGCCAAACAAATAGTAGATGGGCAAAAATTTCAGAAGGATGATTATAGTTTGATAGAAGGCATTGCAGTTTTCTTCAACCAGAAAGAAATAGGGGAGGATGCTAGCTGGCTAAGTGGGTCACTGGAAATGTATAGTTCTTTAGTATGTTCTTTGATACATAGTAAATGCTTAGTTTTGGTTAGTTTTGCTAGTTTATTTGTTGCTATTAATAAAATATAATTTGTTATGACATATGATTTGAGATGAGATAAAAAGATTATTTAAAGTATGCCCTGGCTGGTAGCACAGTGGTTAAGGTGTTGGCCTGTGAACCCAAAGGTCACAGGTTCGATTCCCCAGCCAGGGCACATAATCAGGTTGCAAACCAGGTCTCCAGTCAGGTCTGTGGCTGGAGGCAGGTGAAAGACAACTATACATTGATGTTTCTCTCCCTCTCTGCCTCTCTCCCTTCCCCTCTTTCTAGAAATAATGAAATAAAATCTTAAAAAAAAAAGTTTATTAAAAAAATAGATAAATAAATAAAATAAAGTAGTAATATTTGGGCTTAAATATTACCTGGCTCTTGGTTTTTTAAATTCTATAGCAGAACTATGAAAAAGTTTTTCAAGTCTCAGTTTCTTCATATATAAAATGGGGGAACAATATTGATTTACAAGGTTGTTTAAAAAAATATGAGATAGAATAAAGTTATCATGCACAGGGCTTACCACAGTGCTAAGCAGACAATTGTGCATTCAAAAAAGGGGAGAACTTACTCATATAATTTTGTAATATTGAAGAAGAAGCAAGATTTAAGTAGAAAAAGGGAGACAGATATCTGTACTAGTAAGACACTATCTTGGACCTTAGATTCCCAATGTACATATATTTATTTATATATTGCATCCATACTGTATGTGTGAATCACCAGCTAATATCACAAACTGTTCTCTCTCAAAATGTAGCACCATCCTTATTAATAGTGAATATTAATCCAAATTTTAAATTGTCTTCTTAATAATTCTGGGTCTGTCTGGCTGATTCATGTTGAATATGGTTAGATGAATGCTGTTTGTGCCCTACAGTGAGACTGACAGAGCTCACATACTGAATGGTGGGAGGATGCTTTCATAACTACAATATCTTCAAATACATCAAGATTTCTATTAAACCACTTTTTAGTGTCAGTTACAAAAATTAATTTGTATAATGCATGCATCCAGTTAAATAAGCTCAGGTAACCTACAATATCTCAAAATATTTTGAAAGCAATAGAATCCTTAAGTGTATCTTGTCTATAACTCCGCAGCATAGAATTTCCACCATGTGTGATCTGTGGCCATCAGATAATGAATCAGTGAGAAAGCCATTGTCAATCAACATGCAAAATATTAGTAAAGTTTGATTTCTCTGGTTTATATATAATTTCTGATATTTTCCCCCATGGTCCATGGTTATGCTGCCCACCCCACTCCATTTGGAGAAAACTATCATGGAAACCAAAAACTGTTAAAGGTAAGTTTAATCAGAATTGGAATATAATAAAAAGGGGGTTTGCAGAATACTATTTAGCAGCAATGTCTAGGGTAGGTTGGAAGGATGAAAGTGTAAACAAGCTGACCAATGGAAGACCAACTTAGACTCTAAGTTCTACATGAAAGTTTGAAGGAATAAAATAAAATCAAGAGCCAGGTGGTTTCCATGTAAAGTTGATGTTTTCTTGCATAGTATCAGACTGAATCTAGCAGTTCCAGGATGACAAGCGATGTCAATGTGACAATTTCCAGTGAAGAAACAATGGAAGTTTTCACATGTAACTCTTTTAAAAATAGGTTTCCACATATAAGTCTCTTTTGCATAGTTTTTCATTATATAGGTATTTAAAAGCATTTCATTATTATTTATTTTTAATGATTAATGATTAATTTATATTTGAAAAACATAATACCTTTCTTATAAGTCTTCTTCATGTGGCATTGGTAGATTGGGTCACATGACTGTTGAATGCAAAGGAGGATGGGAATGTGAATATATGGCATTTTAGTCTCCACAGTGGAAAAATAGGCTCTATCAACAAGGGAAAAAGAGAGAGACTGGTAATTGGTTAGCCAATCTTTGAGGAAGAAGTTATAGCATGGTAGTAACAGTAATGAGGAAAATAACTGTAATTTTCTAAAAGGTAGAATATAGAGAAATTTGTGATCAAGTAGGACAGCCTATCTGAAAATGATAAAGGCATGAAAATAACTTCAAGCGTTCTAAGCTGAATGGTCAAGGTAATATAATAATATGGTTATAATAAAGAACTAAGGAAGACCCGCTATGTCTATGAATATTACTACTTATAACAGCATCACAACAGGTATTAAGAAATTGCAGTGCCAATCACTGTGCTAATATCCTCATCTCACTCTTACTCTTTTTTCAATTTATTATTTATTGTTATATTACATTTATCTCATTTTCCCCCTCTGCCCTCCCCTTCTCCACTCTCCTTATCCCCCCACCACAGTCAATCCCACATGTTGTTTTTGTCCATGGGTCATCCATGCTAGTACCTTGTCTAAACTATTCCCCTTCTTTGCCTCCTTCTCCTTGCCCCCTCCCCTCTGCACATTGAAAGTGTGTTCCTTGTATTCATGTTTCTGGTTCTGTTTTGTTTGCTTGTTTGTTTGTTCATTAGTCTCCTGTATTAAGTGAGAACATATGGTATTTAATTTTTGCTGCCTGGCTTACCTCACTAAGCATGATACTCTCCAGTTCCATCCATGCTATCATAAATGGTAGGAGTTCTCTCTTTCTTTCTGCTGCATAGAACTCCACTGTGTAAATGTACCAAAGTTTTTTGATCCATTCATCCACTGAAGTCACTCTTACCCTTTTGATAATATAGTTTAAGTAACTTTTTCCCATAGAAGGTAATGAGCTCACTGTGGGGAAGACTAGGTCAGAAATGACACTTGGACACCTAGGAGGGAAGTGAAAATAGGAACTATGACTTGCAGCCAAGATGAGGACTAGAGGGAGGAGCATAGGAGTCAATTATTCACAAAGCACTTAACCTAGGTATGATCCACTAGCCTGGAGTTCCAAGGAGTGAAATAGTGTCCTTTCTACATCATGAATAAATTCTACAAGAGTCAGACTACTTATGGGAAAGTTTTAGTGAAGAGAAAACAAAACACAAATATGATGTGAACTTCTGGTAATAGTACTTGTATCTCTAAACATATCTTTTTTTCATTTTGAATAGTGCACTTTAAAGAAAGTAAGCGTAAAGTGTCTGCTTAGTTGACTTAACATTACTGTGTCCTTCATTTTGAGTATTTGTATAGTGAAAGCAACACTGAAAAAAATTCACATCTAACAATGGAGCTTTTCATCTCTAGATCATTTGTAAGATCTATAAATACTGAATTCACAAATACCACACTTACCTTTGTCGATATATATGGTAGTGATATAGTAATCTAATTGTGAACTTACTGAACTGAATCTCATGAGATTTCCCCCAAATCTTATACTAATACCATTTTGTTCCATTAACTTTTATAATCTCCTAGCACTTGATAAATTCTAAATTACATCATTACCTGACAGTCTTCTGTGAATAAGAGCAAATGGAACTTGTTCCCCTAATACTTCAATAATAATATAGATAAAAGACAGGGATGCAAATTACCTGACAATTTTTAGAAACAAAAACAACTGTACCTTATTCTATCATTTATATAAATAAGCTGTTTAGAAAATGAATAAGTGAATTCTATATTCTAAAACAATTAAATGTACTTCTATGGCAAGATTTGTGTGTCCAGCCTTTGTTGTTTCATTTTCACCAACAGTGCCTTAAGTTTTCTACTTTATCTGTCACAAAGTACATGGTAGTGTGGAGGGTGATGTGCAGGGCTTAAGTCTAAAATAGATTAGATAAATTGGATGTGTGAAGGAGGTAAAATCGAGGGTCTGATATCAGGAGGCTCCAAGCCTTGTTCTGATAAGAAGGAAACAGGAAACACATTTCTGTCCCTGGAGTCCCACAATGTGATAAGCTGTACATAAGCTGCAGTCATCAACAGGATTAGATCATCCATCCACCAGTACCAATTACTTCATGGTACTAAAATTTTGATTGGACCAAGTAGGAAGGTTGTCAGTAGCAGGAAATCATGCACTGAGGAGAAAAAATACAGAGAAGAGCAATGAAAATAAACATAATGCTACAGAAGTTATTCCTGACAGTAAGGAAAATTTCACTTGGCTCATTTGAATATTCTTAAAATCTCAGGCTTTGAGATATCTGTGCTTTGTTTAAAAGGAGAAATTTCAATTTTTGGATCTTAATTTTCCCAAGATTCATATCACATATGAAGTTATGCATATTGTTATCAACAGAAATAAAACTAAATTAGAATACATAAATATTTAACTCAATTTAAAAGTAATTATTCTATGTTTTCACTCATAGTTATATAAAATCATATATAATTTATTTTTAATCACTAATTCAGATTCTGTACTATAAATGTTTTTAAGAGTATTTTTATACAAATGAACAATTTATTGAGATTCTATTTAGAATGGTTTATTGAGACATGCAGAGTGACAGGATTAAACAAACCTATCACTCTATTTACTATTATTTTTATATTTACTTAAAAAAAACAAACTTTTTTCTTACAATTGTCTTAGTTTTAAAGCATCACTGATTCAAACAACATACTGTTACAGTACATAATTATCAGTACAGCATATAAACAACTATTTTAAGTGATATGAAAACATAAATGAAAGAATAATTGTACAGATAAATAAATAGATATTGGATTTCCCTCCCTTGATTATTTTCTGGTGTTTTCTCTTACTTATAAAAGACCTCAGGAAACTTAAATGCTATATTCCATGATATTATATAAAGACAAATACAGATATATCATAATGATAAAAATTGATTGTCTACATATGTCATTTAGCCCCAGCTGGTGGCACAGTGGATAAAAGTACCAGCCTGCGAACCCAAAGGTCGCTGGTTCGATTCCCCAGCCAGGGCACATAATGAGGTTGCAAGCCAGGTCTCCAGCTAGGTCTGTAGCTGGATGCAGGTGAAAAAAGGCAACTATACATTGATATCTCTTTCCCTCTCTGCCTGTCTCTCTTCCCCACTCTCTAAAAATAAAAGTAATAAAATCTTTTAAAAATAAATAAATATGTCATTTAATGTAAATTGTTCATTTCACTTTTCATATACATCACATTACTGATATGTTCTCAAAGTTCTATAATTATAGAACAAACTGAGTTTTCAAAGATTTAGATCAACTATCAGTACATTATGATATTAAAATTGTTTGAATTTTTAAAAATGTAAAAGCACATTGATACACATTAACATTATTAGTTGTTCCTTTTAACAGTTTTGAAGTTTACACTAAAGCTTTTATTTTCTTTCTGAATTAGGTTTGTGTCCAGTTAATATTGATTAGGGAATTTAATTATGATTTTTTTCAAACCATAGTTAGTAGTGCTTTTTACACTGGAATCAAATATTATAGCTTTCTTTGTATGTACTTAGATAATGATTTTCCCCAATTTTTTAAAATTTAAATATCTAGTTATGTTTTATTGCTCATCATATTATTTCATGTTCTTCCAGTATTTGATTTGTGTATGAATAGCATCTAAGTAGCTTTGATAGTTTTGTACAAAAATGAAAGTCTATACTCAAAATTCTTTTTATTATTCAATTAAACCTTATTTCAATTACTTTTGAGAAAGTTAAATAATACACAAGACAAATGGTGTTCTCTGTTCTCTCAAAATTTAAGATAAAATAAAAAAAAATTTAAATTTTTTAATCATGATTTTCCTTTAATCCAAGATAATATGTCTACAAATGAAGTTTATGAGATATGTTAAGCTACATACTATCATTTTCTTTCATAGGCAATGCTTTCTAATTTTTTCAGCCTATCAGAACGACTTTTTAATTAAAACAGAAAATATTTAGTGTGGAAGTTATATTTTCAATGATGTAAGTCCATGATTTTCTCCATAATGCAATGCTTTAGCAATAATTTTGCACAGAATCCTCCTGAGGTTCAGTATGTAGAACCAAGTTACTACTAATTGATTAATGCATTCAGATTTAAATTGAGTTACAAACCTCTCTTACAGCATTCTCAATTCAATAGTGTTTAGAAAAATTGAATAAAGTAACAAACAGCTTATCTATTAACTAGCTCATGAATGGCATTGTTAGTTTTTAGAGTGAATAAGTAAAGGCAAGAGTTTACAGAGCTTTTAAAATCAAATAACATCAAAGATACAAGACAAATTCTTATATTTCACTTAGAATGTTTCTACTGAAAAGTTTTATGAATCTTTTTTCTTTAATGTTAAACACTTCAGAGAGTTTACATTCTATTATTATTTTAATAAGATGAATGACCATGATTCATGACATGAATTGTCTAAAATTTTGTACTTTATTACCTAAAAATTGCACTGTATTTTCACTGTGTAAAATATAACTAAGTATATTCCCAGTAGAGACATAACTGGGTCAAAAGGCAGTTCCATTTTTAGTTTTGAAAGGAAATTCCATACTGTTTTCCACAGTGGCTGTACAGTCTGTATTCCCACCAACAGTACACTATGGTTCACTTTACTTCACATTCTCACTAGCACTTATTTGTTGATTAATTGATGGTGGTCATTCTGACAGATCTCAGTGAATCTCTCTGATGGCTAGTTATGTTGCAAATTTTTTCATATGTCCATGGGTTATGTGTATGTCCTGCATGGAGAAGTGTCTGTTCACATCCTTTGCCCATTTTTTAATTAGATTGTTGTTTGTCTTCCTGGTGTTAAGTCATATGAATTCTTTATGTATTTTAGAGGTCAAACCCTTGTCCAATGTGTCAATGTGTCATTGACATATATGTTCTCCCATATAGTCATTTCCCTTTTCATTATGATAAAGATGTCTTTTGCCATGCAGAGACTTTTTTGGTTTGATGTAATCCCATTTATTTTTTTCATTTATTTCCCTTGCTCTAGGAGACATATTGGCAAAAATATTGCTATGTGAAATACCTAAAATTTTAAAGCCTGTTTTACTCCAGGACTTGTATGGTGTCATGACTTATATTTAAGTATTTTATGCATTTTGTGTTTATTCTGGTGTATGGTGTCAATTGGTGGTCTAGTTTAAGGTTTTAATTTAATTAATTAATTTGTTTACATATACCAGTCAAATTCTTCCAACATCATTTATTGAAGAATCCTGAGTCACTTATTCAAAAGAACTTATGGGCCCCTATGTCCACAGTGATGTTATTTATAATAGCCAAGTGCTGAAAACAGCCCAAGTACCCATCAGTAAATGAGTGGATCAAAAAAAAAAAAAAAAAACAAAACAAAAACGTGGTACTGGGGTTCTAGCAAGATGTCGGAGGAGTAAGTGGAGCTACAACAATCTCCTCCCAGGTAGCACCTGGAATTACTTTTTTGGACAAAAGTTAACTGGAATTACCAACAGAACACCAGGTAGAAAGAAGTTTTATAACTATGGACAAAACAGAAAAGGACACTTCATCACAAGGTGACTGGTAGGAAGCCTGGAGATGAAAGAAGGCAGGCTGGGCCCTCACTGGAGGCAGCAGTCAAAGAAATGGGGCCCAGACTCTACCTGAGAAGGGTGGGTTCTGGTCCCCCAGCTAGGTGTTTCAGCCTACAGAAACATGGCGGAGAGTAGAACACCATATAGCTGAGAAGGATGGAAAGCCATGGAGTTTACTAGCCTTGCAGAGCACTAGAGACAGAGAAGTACTAGGGTGATCACAATGAAAATACATTGGCTCTCACCACCCTGGGCACCAGCAGAGGGAGGGCAGGGAGGACTAAAGACATGTGGGGAGAGTTTAAGGTGGTGGCTTGGAGGAGAGCAGTGGGGAAGCAGCTGTGGGGATCCTGATGCTGACTCATCACCCACACTTCGGGAGGACTGTACTGTACCCAGTGGCTATTGTATGAGGGGTCCTCATAGCCCCACCCACTGGAAGCAATCTGCCCTGCCCAGTGGTGCCTGAGCCTTGCATCTGATCACAATTCTTTGATTTACACTTAAATAAACCTCTTGTGCCCTTCCCTGTCTGAGCATAGATACAATAGTTGTCACCTGAAGAGGTATCTCTTGCCCAACAGCACCTGGGCCTGATGGCTGATTACACACTCTCTGACTTACAGCTGGGTCACTCAGTAAGCCCCACACAGCTGCAGCATGTAAGCTTGGTGGCTGATTGTGGAGTCATTGATTGGCAACTGAGTCAGTCCTTCTTACTCAGCAGCACCTGGGCCTGGTGGCTGATTACAAACTCTCTGAGTTACAGCTAGGTCAGACAGTCAGCCCCACACAGTGGCAAGTGAGCCTGGTGGCTGATTGTGGAATCATTGTTTCACAACTGAGTTGGTTTGTTCCGCCCAGTGCCCCTGGACCTGGTGACAAAACACAAACTCACTTAAATAAAATTGAATCTTTCATTCTAGCCCAGTGGACCCTTAGATTGGCAGCTGATCTAAGATTCATTGGATTATAATAGAATCTTTCAGCTGAGCCCAGCACCACCTGAGCCTTGCGACTCATCACAGATTGAATAGATTACAATAGTACCTTGCTATCTAGCCCAGAAGTTCTTGAGCCTGGTGACCAAACACACATTCTTTCTATTACAATTGGGTCTTACTGCCTAGCCTGAGTCTGGAAGTTGATCATAGATTCATTGATTAAAATCCAAATCTGTCCCACCAGGCTGCACATGAGCTGGCAGCTGATTCATTGGATTACAAATGAACATCTCTGTCAACCACAGCAGGGCCTGAATTTGGTAGTTGATTCATTAATTTATAACTGAATCTGTCTGTACCTCCAAGCTGCATCTGAGCCTGATGGTGGATCACAGATTGATAGGATTACAACTAAATCAATCCTTCCATCTTAGCAGTTCCTTAGCCTGGCAGTTGATTACAGTCTCAGTGGATTACAAGGAAACATAAAACTGGGGAGGAAAAGTAACAATACATCACCTGAAGGAAAGGAGGAATCCCCAGAAAAATCATTAAATGAAATGCAAGCAAGCAAACTTTCAGATATAGAATTCAAAATAATGATGATAAAGAAGTTCAATGAGCTCAATGAGATTAATGAAAACTACAAACAACTCAAGGGGAACTACCAAGAACTCCAGGGAAGCTACAAGGAACTTACAGAGAACTACACCAGCATTAAAAAGGACATAGAAGCTGTCAATCAGAGTCAGGAGGAAATGAAGAATACAATTTCTGAATGGAAGAATATAGTAGAAGGAATCAACAAACTAGTTTCCTCAGCAAACTAGAGGAAGCAGAGGATCAGATAAGCAAGCTGGAAAACAACATAGAAAGACATTTCAAGACAGCACAACAGAGTGATAAAATGCTGAAAAAGAGTGAAGAAGTTTTAAGAGAGCTTCAAGACAGTAGGAAATGTAATAATATCCATATCATAGGAATAACAGAAGGAGAAGAAAACAAGGAATGGAAAACCTGTTCAAAAAAGTTATGATAGAAAACTTCCCTAACATAATGAGTGAAAATTTATGTAAGATCAAGAAGCACAAGGGGTCCCAATGAGGATGATTCCCAATAGACCCACTCTAAGACACATTATAATTAAAATGGCAAATTTCAAAGATAAAGAGAAAATCCTAAAAGCATATAGAGAGAAATAGCAAAAAAGAAATAAAGGGGCTCCTATAAGATTATCAAATGATTATTCAACAGAAACAATACAAGCCAGAAGGGAATGGCAAAAAATATTCCAAGTAATGGGAAACAAAGGCCTGCAACCAACAATACTCTAGCCAGCAAGGCTCTCATTCAAAAATGGAAGGAGAAACAAGGAGTTTCCCAGACAAAAGAAGAGTAAAAGAATACACCTCTACCAAACCAGCATTGCAAGAAATGCTAAAGGGTCTGCTATTAAAAAATGAAGAATCAGAGAGAGACAGACAGAAACACAAGTACAAAGTGGGGAGATGACAATAAATAAGTACCAATCAATAATAACCTTAAATGTAAACAGATTACATGGGCCAATCAAAAGACATAAGGAGAACTGGTCTGCTTGGAGGATTGGCCCTTACCTGAGGGGGGGGGCTGGGCAGTGTTGATGGACCCCGAGCACTGTTGGTGGACTGGGCTGCCTCCTGCAGGAGCTGCGGGGGCAGGGCCAGTCATCACAGGAGCCAGTGAGGTTGCAGGACACCCTGCAGGTGTGCCAGGAGCCCATAGCAGGCAGGAAACTCCACCAGGAACTGGAGGAAGAGGAGCAACTAAGGACAACACAGAAGTATCCTGCTGGACTGCAAACAGAAAAAAAGAAAGGGCCCCAGAATACAGGCAGCCCTGAAATCCAGCTAGTCTACTGGAGGCCCAGCCTACCTGGGGGCTGACACTCAGAATCAGCCCTGACTGTGACAATCATAGGCCCAGCCACTCCAAGACCAGCTAGACTGTAGACTGCAGAGACCTGACCAAGAAAAAGAGGCTGATTCAGGAAATGCATCACTGCTAATCTCAAGCACCTGAGTTGCACCGAGAGCTACATGAACTATTAATCCCTAACATATCCTTCTCAAAAGTTACTTCCAAGCCTCATAATTAGTGCATTTTAAGTAAATATTGTTTAAACCATAGTGTATCACAGCTCACATATTTTTAATCCTCCCCTATCTCAATTCACCTAAATACCCAAGACCCTCCCCCTATTCTTGATTTAAAGTCTACTCACTCTCTGGCTACAATGCATTCCCAGTCCTCAATCTAAGTATTCCTCCCCTCTCCAGCCACCTATATCTTTTTTTAAATTCTTTTCTTCCTTTCTTTCTTTCTTTTTTATTTTTATTTTTTTTTCCTGCTAAAAGCCCACAGGTCCTGGCTCCACCTGGACCAATCAGAGATCATAAAGGGTGAACAGCCACCTAATCCCTTTCTTTATTATTATTATTATTTTATTTTATTTTTTCTTCTTTTTCATTTTTAATTAAAACAATTTTTTTTTCTTTTCTCTGCTATAAGCCCACAGGTCCTGGCTCCATCTGGACCAATCAGGGATCATTACGTTGGACAGGGAGGCAGATGCAGCAACTATATACATAGGCGTACACTGTTCACTCATACTTAAGGCTTTCTGATTCTCCTTCTCCTCATTTCTATTGAATAGAAAAGTTGGTTTTCTCTCTCATATCACTGCTGTCTTTGCTACTCCTCAGCACCCTTCAAAACTATCTATACTTTAGTCAACTTAATCATTTTTCCCCTCGTACAACAGGCTTAATATATCCACATCTCTATCAAGACTCACTCAATTGCAGCTAAAGGTGTGATTAAGAGTGGGGGTTACCTTGTTGGGTTTGGGTATATAGTTACATTCATAGGCAGTTAAAAGGGAAAGTAAAAGAGAACGATATCACTGAAGGTACGGTTATTTTGCCTGGACTGGTGGTTCTGTTTTAGAAGCAGCTCAAAAACAGTGTTTGAGAAAGGATAGAAGGAGTGTCTTGAATGGAAGGAAAGGAGCAACATACACAACCAATATAGAATACAAACAGACAGCCCAAATAAAGGCCACACCAAGAACAACAAGTGGAGAATATCTGGGAGACTGCAACACTGAACTCCACAAATCTCCTAACACAGAAGGGTGCTCAACTAAGGCAAGGAAACAAAGCAGATTAATCCAAGGAAACAAACAAACAAACAAAAAGCAAACAACAACAGACACCCAAAATGGGGAAAAAAAGAATCAGTCCGTCACCAAAAGGAAAGGAAGAATCCCCAGAAAGACCACCAAATGAAACAGAGGCACACGAAATATTAGATAAGGAATTCAAAAGAATGATGATAGAAAAGCTCAATGAGCTTAGCCAGCTCAAAGAAAAATATAAACAACTCCAGGGAAGTTACAAGGAACTTACCGAGAGCTACAACATCAAAAAGGACAAAGAAATTATCAATAAGTGACAGGAGGAAATGAAGAATACAATTTATGAATTGAAGAATACAATAGAAGGAATCAACAGTATGCTAGAGGAAGCAGAGGACCAGATCAATGAGTTGGAGGGAAATGTAGACAAATACTCCAAGACAGTACAAGAGAATGAAAAAAGGCTGAACAAGATTGAAGAGGGTTTAAGAGAGCTGCAGGACAACATGGAATGTAACAACATCCATATCATAGGGATACCAGAAGGAGAAGAGAAACAAGGAATGGAAAACCTGTTCAAAAAAGTCATGATAGAAAATTTCCCTAACATGATAAGTGAAAACATTAATCAAGTTCAGAAAGCACAGAGGGTCCCAATGAAGATCAACCCAAACAGACCAACACCAAGGCACATTATTACTAAAATGGCTAATTTCAAAGACAAAGAGAGAATCCTAAAAGCATAAAGAGAGAGATGGCAAATAACATATAAGGGGGCTCCAATAAGGCTACCAAATGATTATTCAACAGAAACAATTCAAGCCAGAAGAGAATGGCAAAAAACATTTCAAATAATGGTAAACAAAGGCCTGCAACCAAGAATACTCTACCCAGCAAGACTTTCACTCAAGATAGAAGGAGAAATAAGGAGTTTCCCAGATAAAAAAAGACTGAAAGAATACATCTCTACCACACCAGCATTGCAAGAAATGCTAAAGGGTCTGCGTTAACAATAAATAAGTAAAATGAAGAAACAGAGAAAGCCAAAAGGAATATAGGTACAAAGTGAGAAAATTGCAATGATTAAGTATCAATCAATAATAATCTTAAATGTAAATAGATTAAATGCACCAATCATAAGACATAAGGTAGCCCAATGGATAAGAAAACATGAACCACATATATGCTGTCTTCAAGAAACACACCTCAGAACAAAAATCGACTGAGATTGACAGTGAAGGGATGGAAAAATATATATAAAGCAAATAGACACAAAAAAATGCTGGAGTAGCAATACTGTTTTCAGACAAAATAGATTTTACAATGAAGGCCATAAAAAGGGATAAAGATGGATATTTCATAATACTTAAGGAAACAATCCATCATATAGAAATAATTCTGGTAAACATATACACACCCAACATAGGAGCTCCAAAATATGTAAGAAAAATCTTGGAAGACTTTAAGAAAGACATAGAAAGCAACACACTAATAGTAGGGAATTTTAATACCCCACTATCAACAATGGACAGATCTTCCAAACAAAAAATCCCCAGAGATGTTGTGGCATTGAACAACACTCTAGAGGAAATGGACCTAACTGATGTATACAGAGTCTTTTGCCCCCAAAAAGCAAAATACACATTCTTTTCAAATGCACATAGATCATTCTCCAAGAGAGACCACATGGGATGTCACAAGACAAGCCTCCACAAATACAGGAAAATTGAAATCATACAAAGTATCTTCTCAGATCACAATGGCTTGAAACTAGAAACCAATCTCAAGGGAAGAAAGAAAAAAAAACAAAAATTTTCTGACTCCTGGAGACTGAATAACATGCTTTTAAGCAATGAAGGGGTTAACAATGAGATCAAAGATAAAATCAAAAAGTTCTTGGAAACAAATGACAATGAACACACAACAGCCCAAAACCTATGGGATACAGCAAACACAGTACTCAGAGGGAAATTTATAGCAATACAGGCCTTCCAAAAAAGGTTACAAGAAGTTTATAAAAACAACCTAACCACAAAGCTGCAAGAACTAGAGGAGCAACCACAAACAAAGCCCAGAGCAAGTAGAAGGAAGGAAATCATCAAGATCAGAGCAGAACTAAATAACTCAGAGATTCAAACTACAATTCGAAGAATCAACAGGTCTAGGAGCTGGTTCTTTGAAAAAATAAACAAAATTAACAAGCTTTTATCCAGACTAATCAAGAAAAAGAGAGCGAGGAACTAAATAAATAGAATCAGAACTAATAGGAGAAATCACAACTGATACTTCAGAAATACAAAAGATTGTAAGAAATTACTATAAACAACAATAAATATGGCAATAAGTATGACAACCTGGATGAAATGGACACATTTCTGGAAATGTATAATCTACCAAAACTGAACCCAGAAGAAGCAGAAAGCCTGAATAGGCCAGTTACAACTACTGAAAATAAAGAAGTAATCCAAAATCTCCCAAAACACAAAAGCCCCAGACTGGATGGATACACAGGGGAATTTTACCAAACATTTAAAGAGGAACTAACTCCTATCCTTCTCAACCTATACCAAAAAATACAGGAAGAGGGAAGACTCCCAAACTTGTTCTACGAGGCCAATATTATACTAATCCCAAAGCCAGGGCAAGACACAACTAAGGAAGAAAGCTACAGGCCAATATCTCTGATGAACATAGATGCTAAAATTATCAACAAAAAATATTGGCCAACCGAATTCAGCAGTACATAATAAAGACCATAGACCATGATTAAGTGGGTTTCATCCCAGGGATGCAATGATGGTACAACATTCGTAAATCAATAAATGTAATACAACACATCAACAAATTGAAAGATAAAAACCATATGATCATATCAATAGATGCTGAAAAAAAAACATTTGATAAAATGCAGCAACCATTTATGACAAAAACCCTCAGCAAAATGGGAATAGAGGGAGCATACCTCAACATCATAAAGGACATCTATGAGAAACCTGAAGCCAACATCATACTCAATGGACAAAAACTAAAAGCCTTTCCCCTAAGATCAGGAATGAGACAAGTCCACTTTCTCCACTTCTATTCAAAATTGTCTTGGAAGTTTTAGCTATAGCCATCAGAGAAGAAAATGGAATCAAAGGTATCCACACTGGATAGGAGGAAGTCAAACTGTCATTATTTGCAGATGATATGATAGTGTACATACAATACCCAATAGGCTCCACCAAAAACTTACTCAACCTAATAAGCAAATTTACCAAAATAGCTGGGTATAAAGTCAATATCCAGAAATGAAAAGCATTTTTGTATACTAATAATGAAACAACAGAAATAGAAGCAAAAAAATAAATCTCATTTATCATAGCAACAAGAAAAATAGAGTACCTAGGAATAAACTTAACTAAGGAGGTAAAAGACCTGTATTCAGAAAACTACAGAAAAATGAGGAAAGAAATCAAGGATGATACAAATAAATGGAATTATATACCATGTTCATGGATGGGAAGAATTAACATCATTAAAATGTCCATACTACCCAAAGTAATCTACAGATTCAATGCAATCCCAATTAAAATACCAATGACAGACTTCACAGAAATAGAAAAAAATAATTCAAAAATTGATATGGAGCTAAAAATGTCCACAAATATCCACAGCAATCTTGAGAAAGAAAAACAAAGTAGGAGGAATCACAATCCCGGACTTCAAACAATACTACAAGGCTACTGTCATCAAAACAGCCTGGTACTGGCATAAGAATAGACATATAGGTCAATGGAACAGAATAGAGAGCCCAGAAATTAACCCAGGACACTATGGTCAATATTTGACAAAGGGGGAAGGAACATCAAATGGAGTAAAAACAGTCTCTTCAACAAATGGTGTTGGGAGAACTGGACAGCAACATGCAAAAAGATAAGACTAGACCACCAACTTACACCATACACCAAAATAACCTCAAGATGGATAAAGGATTTAAACATAAGCAGTGCCACCATAAAGGTCCTGGAGAAAATATAAGCATTAAATTTTTTGATATCCTACAAAAAATATGTTTACTGATACTTCACCAAGGGCAAAGGAAATCAAAGAATGAATCAACAAATGGGACTATATCAAATTGAAAAGTTTCTGTTCAGCTAAAGAAAATATCAGCAAATTCAAAGAGAACCAACTGTATGGGAAAACATAATTGCCAATGATACCTCAGGCAAGCGTTTGATATCCAAAATATATAAAGAACTAATGCAAGTCAACATCAGGGGGACAACCCAATTAAAAAATGGGCCAAGGACCTGAACAGAAAACTCACTGAGGAAGATATACAAAGGACCCAGAGTCATATGAAAGAATGCTCAACATCACTAGTCATCAGAGAGATGCAAATTAAAACCACAATAAGATACCACCTCACACCTGTCATAATGGCAATCATCAACAAATCAAAAACAACAAGAGTTAGGAAGGGTGTGGGGAAAAGGGAACCTTGGTGCACTGTTGGTGGGAATGCAGTCTGGTGCAGCCACTGTGGAAAACGGTATGGGGTTTCCTCAAAAAACTAAAAATGGAATCCAGTGATTCCACTACTTGGACTACACCCAAAGAATCCTAAAACACCAGTTCATAAGAACCTATGTACACCTATGTTCATAGCAGCACTATTTATAATAGCCTAGTGCTGGAAACAGCCTAAGTGCCCATCAGTGGATGATTGAATCAAAAACTTTGGTACATTTACACAATGGAATACTATAAAGCAGAAAGAAATAAGGAACTCCTACCCTTTGCACCAACATGGATGGAATTGTAGAGTATTATGCTTAGTGAAATAAGCCAGTCAGTGAAGGACAAATACCATTTGATCTCACCCATTACAGGACAATAATGAACAAAACTAACAACAGACAAAACAGAACCAAATATATGAATACAGTGGATAGGCCTTCAGTGGTCAGGGGGAAGGGTGTTGTGGGGCGGGGGAGGAAGAGGCAAGGAAGGGGAGCAGTTTAGACAAGAACCTAGTATAAAGGAACCATGGACATGGACAACAGGTGGGATTGATTTTGGGGGGAATGGGTGGGTGGGGAGGGGGACAGAGGGGAACAAAAATGGAATGGATTTAATAAAACAACAATAAAATTAAATTTTAAAAATGGGCAAAGGATCTGAACAGACAACTCCCTGAGGAGGACATGGAAAAGGCCCAAAGGCATATAAAAGAGTGCTCAACGTCATTAGCCATCAGAGAGATACCAATTAAAACCACAATAAGTTACCACATCACACTTGTCAGAATTCTAATCATCAACAAATCAACAAACAACAAGTGTTGGTGAGGATGTAGGGAAAATGGAACCCTGGCGGATTGTTGATGAGAATGCTGCTGGTGCAGCCAGTATGGAAAGTAGTATGGGACTTCCTTATAAAACTAAAAATAGAACTGCCTTTTGATCTAGCAATTCCAATACTAGGATTACAGTCAAAGAATACTGAAACACCAATTCATAAGAACCTATGTACCCCTTTATTAATAACAATACTATTTACAATAGCTAAGTGCTGGAAATGGCCTAAGTGCCCATCAGTGGATGAATGGATCAAATAACTGGGTGCATTTACACACTGGAATGCTTCCCAGCAGAAAGAAAGAAGGAAGTCCCACCCTTTGCAACAACATGGATATAACCGGAAAGTATTATGCTTTAGTGAAATAATCCAGTCAGTGAAAGACAAATACCATATGATCTCACCCATTATAGAACACCAAGAACAAAACAGACAAATAAGCAAAACAGACTCAGACACATGAACAAGGAATAGACTTTCAGTGGGCAGAGGGGAGGGGCACAGAGGAGGAGTATGTAAAAAAGGGGAGCAGTTTAGTTAAGGAATTAACATGGAAGAACCATGGACATGGGAAACAAGTGGGAATGATTTTGTAGGGGGTGGGTGTGTGGGGAAGGAGGGTGAAGGAACGGGAAATGGGACAGATATAATACAATGACAATAAAATTAAATTAAAAAATTATATATATATATTATATATATTATATATATAATATATATATATATTCAACAAATCAACATTGCAAAGGATGTTAATGGTACTGCTTTAAGGAGATGAATAAAAGGAGAGAGCTAGAGAAACAAACATAGGCACAAAAGAAAACCACAGTGAGTAAGTACCTATCAATGATAACCTTAACTCTGGCTGATGTGGCTCAGTGGATTGGCACCAGCCTGCAAACCTGAAGGTCCCTGGTTTGATTCCTGAGCCAGGGCATATAACCAGGTTGCAAGCCATGTCCATAGCTGGAGGCAGGTGAAAGGCAACTGTACATTGATGCTTCTCTTTGTTTCTTCCTCTCTCCCTATCCTTCTTTCTGAAAAATAATAAATAAAATCTTTTTTTTAATAAAATAAATAATAACCTTAAATGTAAATGAGTTAAATGCTACAATCAAAAGACATGGGGTAGCCCTGGCTGGTGTGGCTCAGTAGACTGAGCACTGGCCTGTGAACGAAAATATTGCTGGTTCTATTCCCAGTCAGGGCACATGCCTGCATTGCAGGCTGGGTCCCCTGTTTAAGGTGTGTGAGAGGCAACCACTCATTGATGTTTCTCTCCCCCTCTTTCTCTCTCCCCTCTCCTCTCCCTAAAAATAAATAAATAAAATTTTAAAATGTTTTTAAAAAGACATAGTGTAGTTGAGTGGACAAGAAAATGTGACTCATACATATGCTTTCTACAAGAGAACCACTCAGAACAGAAAGATCTACATGGACTGAAAGTGAAATCATGGAGAATAATATTTCAAGCAAACGGACATAAAAATAAAAGCTAGGGTAGCAATACTTATATAAGACAAAATATAGTTCAAAACAAAGGCTGTAAAACAAGACAAAGAAAAGTGTTTCATAATACTTAAGGGAACAATTAATTAAGATGATATCACGCTTGTAAACATATTTACTCCCAGCATAGGAGCACCCAAATATATAGGAAAAAATCTTGGAGGACTTAAAAAAATGATATTGACAGTAACACACTCTTAGTAGGGGATTTTAACACCACATTATCAACCATGGACAGCTCTTTCAAGCAAAGAAGTAAAAAGAATATTGCACTGTTGAACAATACTCTAGGTCAAATAAACTTAATGGATATATACAGAACCTTTCACCCCAAAGAAACAAAATACAAATTATTTTCAAGTGCACGTGGAACATTTTCAAAGATAGAACAGATGGTATAACACAAAACAAGACCCCAAAATTTAAGAAAATTGAAATTATATCAAACATTTTCTCAGATCACCAAATCTTGAAACTATAAACCAACTTCACAGAAAAAATCAAAATCATTCAAATTCAGGGATACTTAATAAGATTATACTAAATAATGAATGGGTTAACAATGAGAAGACATCAAAGAATTTCTGGAAACAAATGAAAATGAGTACATAACAGCCCCAAATCTATGAGACGCAGTGAAATTAGTTCTGAGAAGTAAGATTATATCAATACAGGACTACCTAAAAAAGATAGAAAAAGTTCAGATAAACAATCTAATTCATAAAGGTACAAGAACTAGAGGAACAACAACAAAAAAGCCCTGAGTGAGTAAAAGGAAGGAAATAATCAAGATCAGAGCAGAATTAAAAGATATAGAGAACCCTGGCTGGTGGCACAGTGGATAAGGCACCAGCCTGCAAACCCAAAACTCTCTAGTTCAATTCCCAGCCAAGGCAACATAACCAGGTTGCAAGCCAGGTCTCCAGCAAGGTCCATAGTTGGAGGCAGGTGAAAGGCAACCATACATTGATGTTTCTCTCCCTCTCTGCCGCTCTCCCTTCCCCTCTTTCTGAATAATAATAAAAATAATAAAGATATAGAGACCAAAAGAACAACTCAAAGGATCAATGAATCCAGGAGCCAGCTCTTTGAAAAAATAAACAAAGTTGACCAGCCTTTAACCAGACTCATCAATAAAAAAAGAGAGGACCAAAATAAATAAAATCAGAAATGAAAGAGGAGAAATTACAATCAAAATACAAAGTACTGTAAGAAATTACTATGAACAGCTACATGCCAAGAAACATGACAACCTGGCTGAAATGGACAAATTTCTAGAAATGTATAATCTTCCAAAACTGAACCAAGAAGAGGCAGAAAGCCTGAATAAACTGATAACAACTAGTGAAATTGAAGTGGTAATAAAAGCACTCCTAGCACACAATAGCCCAGAACCTGATGTCTTCACACATAAATTTTACAAAAAAATTAGGAAAGAAATAAGTCCAATCTTAAATTATTCCAAAAAAGTAAGAAGAGGGAAGACTCTCAAACTCTTTTTATGAAACCAGTGTACCCTAATTCCAAAATCAGGTAAAGACACAACAAAGAAAGAAATGTAGAGGCCACAATCCCTGATAAACATAGATCTAGAATCCTCAACAAAATATTGGCAGACTGGATCCAGCAATACATTTAAAAGATTATACACCATGATCAAGTGGGATTCATCCTAGGGATACAAGGTTAGTATAATATTTGCAAACCAACATAATACACCACATAAACAAAATGAAAGACAAACATCATACCATAGGGCTACATTATTATTCCAATAAAATATTTTAACATCGTTTTCCTTCTCAGAGCATCAATTAGTTAGACTCTGGAGTTAATGATTTCCTCTATTGAAATGTAAATGAACACTTAAAAGTTGAGCCTTATCTCATCTTTCTGCAATAACTGTTATCAGTTGATAATATCCACACCTAGTTGACAGATACAACCTACATGGTGAGATGACTAGAATTGAAAAGGAAATATATGGAACCTGAAAAAATACATTCAGTGTGCCTCAGCAGGGAGGCAACTCCTTTCTTCATTGTGAAGGGTTCTCCTTGCATAACAGGATGTTTAGTATTGTAGGCTTCTATCTTCAATATTTCCCAACCATTATGGCAATGTCCAAAGCCTCTTTTGCAGAAGCATTGCTTGCTTCACAAGAGAAAATTTTGAGGGCCTCAGAAATGAACATTCTTTAGCCCTGGCTAAGTAGCTTAGTTGGTTGGAGCATCATTCCTTATACCAAAAAATTGTATGTTCAATCCTCAGTCAGGGGACGAACCTAGGTTGTGGGTTTTATTTCCCATTCAGGGCATGTACCATGTATGGTAGGCAACTGATTGATGTTTCTTTCTTATGTTGATATATTTTTCTCTCTCTCTCTCTCCTGTTTCCTTTCTAAAATCAATAAAAACATATTCTCAGGTGAGGATTAACATTTTAAAATTAACCTTGATGATGATGATGATGATGAGTATTATTATTATTATTATTATTAGCATTATCATCATTTTGTCTGGGGTAGCCCTGCAGCAGCTAGGGTGCCACTGAAATATCTCATGTACATGCAAACACCTGAGTTAACATGCAAATAAAATGCATGTGTGTGTTCTGCTCTGAGCCTGATTTTTCTCCACTGCACTCAAGGCTAATCTGGTTCTTGCCATTCATTATCCAATGCCTTTTTTCCTTACCATATTCTGTTTTTTTTTTGTTATTCCCATACTCATTTTCTAACTGATAGCTAAAAGAAAGAGGAAGAAAGAGGAAGAAGGAGGAAAAATAACATATCCTTTTCCATCTCATTGTCTTGGTTCAGTACACTGTGCTTCTCTAACCATGATGCATTTTCTGCCACCAGTCTTTCTTTTAGAGTTCAAGATATTCTGAAAAGTGTTGGGACTAATTACTCTGAACATCAGCAAGCATTTTTCTTCATTGCATTCTTATTATCACATCCCCTGGTTACATTTAATTTTGACTGACTAAATGGGTTTGATTTCAGTTACATTAACTTTGTACTTGGATAGCATTTATAAATTATGAGTCAGATATTAAATGACTGAAATTATCAGAATATATTATAGTGTTTTTCAAAGTGTGCTTTGTAAATCAATAGATCTAAGGTTATGTAAATAGGTATTACCTATGAAATGTTTGAATGGTCAAATAAGTTTGGAAATGGCTGGACAAATTACTTTAGTGTATAACTTTGCAGAGCCTTTACTGTGTGAATGTGGTAGGATCTTGATGAATTCAGTGTTTCATTGTATTTGACCACGGAGTAACTGTTCCCAATGGTTATGAAAGCAATACACAAGAAACAAATTATTTTAGCCTTTATGCCACTTATGTATTATGAGCCATTGACTTGGTTCCTACTGCTGATGACCCTATGAATGAATGATGTCCAGTGTCCTGTCCTCAACAGCCCTGCTTAGCTTCTGTAGACTCATGCCTGTGGGTTCTTCTACAGAATCTATTCATTTCATATTGAAGATCTTCCTCTTTCTGTGCTGCCTTCTATTTTTCCCAGCATTATTGTCTTTTCCAAAGAACCCTGCCTTCTCATAGTATTCCTGAAGTAGGATAGCCTCAGCTTTGTTCAGCAATATTTCAGGCTTAATTTGCTCTAGGATCCATTTATTTGTTTTTCAGGTGGTCCAGAATATCTGTAGAGCTCTACTCCAATACCATATTTCAAATGAATCAGTTTCAGTATCCCTGTACAGATTTAGTACCCATACATAGTAATTGGGAATAATAGGCTGTGGATGATTTTAGTCTTGTTGTCTAATGACGTATGTTTGCTCTTGGTGATTTTTTCTAATTCTCCCATTGCTGCCTTTCTGAGTCTCAGCTTCTGTTGATTTCTTCATTTTATGTCACTTAAACTATGGGAATATCAACTTTTAGAGTAGCTGATTTGGCCCTCAGTCACCACACTATAAGACTCTAGGGGGTGGTAACATTTATACGGTTCAAAGTGAATAGTCTACTCTGAGTCAGAGTTTAATCAGAGTAGCAGAACCACTATAAGGTTTATATATTAAGGGATCAGTTACAGCAATTTAACATTACACAATTTTGGAAGGTAGGTAATGTCTTGTAAAGCTGTTTTTTTGTTTTGTTTTGTTTTGTTTTGTTTTGTTTTTGCTTCAGAGATGAGATTCAAGTTGGCAGAGCAAGTCCTAAGGTAAGAATGCATGTAAAATGGAAGATGGCAAGGATAGGCTGAAACCCACAATCTTGTGCTAGAACCCATGAGTTTTGTACAGAACCTGTGGTTCTCACTACCTCCAACCCTGACATGGTGTTCTAAAGAAGAAGCTGATCCCCTTCATCATGGAAACACACAGGCAGAGCCAGAGATGGGAAAGCTGAAGTGGGATGCAGGAAAATGGAAAGTGCATACCACCTGCTGCCCACATAGGGAAAACAAACCAGCAGATAAGGAACAAAAAGCAGAGCCCCCAACCTTTCCAGTGTAGAAAGCAATATAGCTGCTATTACATCTATGTCTTTCTAATATCCTACAAAAATTTTTTGTGGCACACCCTAACTGGGAATATACAAGGAAAGAAAGTCTAGTAGTTTATAAAGTCCCCTCACACACCCCGGAGTTCTGCAGTGACAAACCAGCCTGAAGGCAACAATTGAGAAACTATGGGAACATTCCTACCACAATGACAACTGAAAAATACATGGTGATGTAACAGACTATCATGGTGACATCTTACTTGGAGACCCCAATTCTGTCACTTATTAGAATAAAATGAACACATTCATAATGATTTTGCTTCATTCCAACTTTTTCAATAACAAAATAATCTTTGGGTACTCTCACTTTTTCTTAACTTTAAACAAGACATATAAGAAAAAGGACAGCTTTACTTTTTCTTTTTCTTATGTCCTATGCAACTTAAAGGAGATTTACATTTCAAGAAAAAAATATCCTGGTGCTTTTTATTTATTAAAATGGCAAAGAAAATGACATTTTAAACTTATTTTGTGAAAGGATTAATTTCTCCTTTTATTTTTTTCACTGTATCCCTTTCTCATATTCATTATTTTTTTTAAGCTCTACCTACTAATATGTTCTCATCTGTTCTTCAACAAACCATTTTCCCCTTAGAATTGTACAACATTTAGAACTGTGTACTCTCAGAACACCATGGCATTAACTACATGGGGCCTGTGTGATTTGAACTCTATTTATTTATTTATTTAAAAGCTTCTTTTTGGGAGTTTTTTTTTTTTTTTTTTTTAAGATTTTATTATTTTTAGAGAAAGGGGAAGAGAGAGAGGCAGAGAGGGAAAGCAATATCAATGTTGAACTTTATTAATTTTATACTTTAGGAATATAGTGATATTCTTTTCTTAATTAACCTCTATGCCTCTTCAAAATTTTTTTTCTGATAACATCAAATAAAACAGCTGATAATTTTTATTTGCTTTATAGTTCTTTAAAGGATACAAGGACATCATTTGTGAATAGCTGATCAAATGTTAGAATTTCTCTTTGTATCCAAAATTACTATTGACTGCATTGAACTCATGTTACATAGAGTTGAAAAAATGAAAGTATATAGGAAAGTCATGTACAGGTAATCCAAACAGATGTTTTTATTTCTCCATAATTGATATTAGCTTAGCATTTGAGCCCACTCATCTGCTGATGGTGGAAAGTCAACTTACAAATTCAAGTTAACCCAATCCCCTCCAACTTCAAAAAGAGGTTTTCAGGCTTTATAAAATTCTTTGACTTTTTTCCCTAGGTAGAAAATCTAGTATATGGTAAACCTCTGACATTGCTGGCCTTCACTTAGAGAGAACTCTTCCTGTTAGCTTTTGAAGATTATCTCTATCACCACTCTTTCTTCTCCCAAAGTCAATAACAACTCCATTGCCTCTAGCATGTATTGTCTATGCAGAATCCACCAATGGAATCTCTTTTTGGATCAAGAGCTTTGCTCTTGTTTGCTGGGTCTCTGTAGTTCTTGCAAAATTAGAGAAGTTTGGGATTCTCCCTAAGTGTCCTCATATTAGATTTTATTATGCAAATACTCAAATCTTTCCCCCTAATCTTTCTATTTCCTGCTGATACATAAGATATTATGTATGTTGTAGAGATTGCCTCTAAGTCTCAGAAACCATTAAGGTACTTAAAGGAAACTGGGCAAAGATCTATCTAGCATTCCCCAGATTATCTGGTGACCTATTCTACCAATCTTTCCAGAGTTATCTAAAATAATAATGCACTGAGAGTGAACCAAGATGGTGGAGTAGTAAGTAGTAACTTGGAGTAGTAACACCAAACTGGTATTACAACTTAATTGGAAAGAAATCATCCAGAATAACCAACAGAACACCAATTGGAGAAAAGTCTTATTACCAGGGACAGAATGGAAGAGCCAATTCTCCACAATGTGACTGGTAGAAAGCGCAGAGACACGATAGCCTGGCAGGGTTCCCACAGGTGGCAGCTGAAGGAACAGAGAAACAACTCAACAGCCAAGGGTTCCACCTAAAAAGGGTGGGATCGAAACCCCCAATTGGGCTTCCTAGCCTACAGCAACATAGCTGAGAGTAAAATAACACCCAGCTGTGAAAAGCAAAAAGCCACCAGGATTAGCTGGCTTGACAGAGAGATTGAATTCTTTTTTTTTTTTAATTTTATTGTTGTTGTATTACATCCATCCCATTTTTGCTCCCCTCTGTCCCCCTCCCCACCCACCCTTTCCCCCCAAAGTCAATCCCACCTGTTGTCCATGTCCATGGTTCCTTTATACTAGGTTCTTGTCTAAGCTGGTCCCCTTCTTTGCCTCTGCCTCCCCCCTCCCCCCAACCCCTTTCCCCCTGACAACTGCAGGCCTATTCCTTGTATTCATACACTTGGTTCTGTTTTGCTTATTGTTAGT
>PVIW01011801.1:0-30275 GCA_004026585.1 Noctilio leporinus | reverse complement strand
AAAACAAACAGCAAGCAAAACAGAACCAGATACATGAATATAGTGAATAGACCTTCAGTGGGCAGGGGGAAGGAGGGTAGGGGAGTGAGAGGAAGAGGCAAATAAGGGGAGCAGTTTAGTCAAGAAACTAGTATGGAAGAACCATGCACATGGACAAGTGGGAATGACTTTGTGTGTCGGGGGGGGGGAGGGGACAGAGGTGAGTAAAAAGGGCATGGATATAATGCAACAACAATAAAATTAAATTTAAAAAATAAGTCAGTTTGAGAAATAGTGACATGTTCTTTTTCTTAAGAAAACTAACTCCAGTTAGGATCCCAAAGCTATGGTTCAAGCCTGGAGATGTTTGTCTTGGAGTCATTAGTAGCTAGCAAGCCTCAGGCAATGTTCCACATGTACCTATGTTTATTGGAAGTTTTTGAGTCTTAAGTTTAATCAGGATTTTAACACATACTATAAAAACAGAAATATCTTTAGTAAAAGCAGTATATTAATGCACTTTGAAAAACTGAAAATGTGGCATTTTAAAATTTATATACAGCCTTTGAAAATTTTACTGGGGGTTTGGTTTAGGGTCCAAGTAATGCTTTACCTTGTCTTTCAAATACCTGCCATCTGCTGGAAAAGCTACCAGGCAGGCTGCAAACACCTTGGGCCTTGGAAACAGACTTTGTCTTATTCTTAAGGAGCTATATTATTTGTCTGTTTGTTTAGCAAAATCAAAGAACATAAGCATAAACATTTTAATTAACAAGAGAGCTGTCCATTCAAAATTCAATAAGTGAACACATAAAAGCAGCAGATCCTCCAAACTGCATGGGATAACATAAATCATATTTCTCAGAATTATCTCATAAGGGTCTTTGGAACATTAGGTATAAACATTTATAAATTTGCTAATAAATCCTGTTTCTTGCTAATGGAAGGAGACTCAGATTCCATAGTTAGCCCTGAATCATATATATATATATATATATATATATATATATATATATATATATATATATATGTTTTGTATGTACATATACGAGTATATAGTAATGTTTCTCTTAAAAACAGGTAAATGCATTGTTAGGTGATTTCCTCATTGTGTGACTGCTTCAGGACAATGATGAGCAAAATAACTCCACAAGGTTAAATCAAGCACAAAGGGAGATGTTGCAATCTAGAGATGCTGCATACTACACATACAAGAAGCTGCTGCAGGTAGAACACAGAACAATTATACAGTAAACTTTTTCCTTTTTTTAAGATTTTTTATTTTATTATTTTTAGAAAGAGGAGAAGAGAGAGGCAAAGAGGGAGAGAAACCTCAATGTATGGTTGCTTTTCACCTGCCTCCAGCCACAGACCTGACTGGAGACCTGGTTTGCAACCTAATTATGTTGCCCTGGCTGGGAATTGAACCTGTGACCTTTGGGTTCACAGGCCAGCGCCTTATCCACTGTGCCACCAGCCAGGGCCAATTTTTTCTTTATAAGTAGAATAAGTACATTCTAAAATAATTATTAAAAATAAAATATAAAAATATAGTGTAGTAAATACATAAGCCAGTACCATAATTATTTATTGTCATGGTCAAGTATTATGTATAGTGTATAATTAAATTATATGACTATACTTTTTATTGGATTGGTAGTACAGTAAGTTGTTTAAACCAGCATCTCCACAAACACAGGTGTAATGTGTTATATTATGACATGACAATAGCTACGAGGTCATTAGGCAATGGGAAGTTTTCAGCTCCATTATCATTTTGTGGGACTACTGTTCTATATGCAATCTACCACTGACTTAACTGTTGTTAAGTGCTGCCAGCATGACTGTATACTGAACTACTTGTGTGTGTATTAAAATATAGGACATCAGAAATTAAACAGACCATGGAGAGTCTTCATTCCAGCTGCCCAATTTTGTCAATACAGACACTGGGACACAGTGTCAATTGGTACTTGGTATTTTATTTTATTTTTTTAAAAGATTTTATTTCACTATTTTTAAAAAGAGAGGAAGGGAGAGAGGCAGAGAGGGAAAGAGGCATCAATATATGGTTGCGTTTCACCTGCCTTCAGCCACAGACCTGACTGGAGACCTGGTTTGCAACCTGGTTATGTGCCCTGGCTGGGGAATCGAACCTGCGACCTTTGGGTTCGCAGGCCGGTGCCTTAACCACTGTGCTACCAGCCAGGGATATTTTAAGATAATAGAAAATATATATTGTTTTCTGTCCCTGTTCCTGGCATAGAGCTCCTAAAACTCTTATAATTTCCTAAGTGATAAGAGTATTAAGAGCACCTTTTGTTTTAATATTTGGTCTATGACTCCAGTTGCGGACACAGGGTATTGAATCCCTTAGAATTTTCTGGGTAATAGGAATGTCTTTTGTCCTAATGAGGTGACTCTACATGGGCTCCTAGATGGGGTCTGGTCACCTGGAAGACCAAGTCATGAATAGATGCTTGGAATGTTAAACCCTACTCCCCTCTTCCTCTCCTCCCCCAGAGAGGGGAGAGGAGCTAGAAATGGGATTAATAAGTGAACATGCCTATGTTAAGAAGCCTCCATAAAAGTTCTGATAATATGGGGTTTAGAGAGCTTGGCAAACACATCCATGTACTAGAATGGTGACACACCCAAAACTACAGAGACAGAAGTTCTTATGCTTAAGAACCTCCCTAGACATTGCACTATGTACCTCTTTAACTGTTTATACTTTACCATACTTTTTAATAAACTGGTAAACATAAGTAACTAGATTCCAGAATTCTGTGATCTACTCTAACAAATTATTTGAATCCAAGGAAGGGGTTATGGGAACCTGTTATTTATAGTCCATAGGTTCAAAACAGAGGTAACAACCTGGACTGCAACTGGCATCTGACATGGAGGGAGGCTGTTTCGTGTGACTGGGCCCTTAACCTGGGGGATAAGCTGCTGTCTCTGGGTATATAGTGTCAGAATTGAATGAAATTGTAAGCTGCTCTGCTGGTGCTGCAGAGAATTGCTTGAGGGAAAAAAACCTCAAACATTTGGTATCATAAGTGCCTAAGTGTGGTAGTGATGTGAGAAGAGAAAAAACACAGTGAAAAACTACTGTTCTTTCTAATACAGGTATATGGATAAAGATGGATGTACTGTAGTCCCCCCTTATCTGAGGGGCATACATACCAAAACCTCCAGTGGATATCTGAAACCACAGGTAGCACAGAATGCTATGTATATATGTTTTCTTCCAACACATATTTATACATACACATACCTATGATAAACTTTAATTTGTGAATTAGGCATGAACAACAAGAAGTAACAATAAAATAGAACAATTATAACAATACACTAATAAAAATTATGTGACTGCCTTAAGGGCCATTGTGAAGTAAAGTAAGGGTTACTTGAACACAAGCACCCTTGACAGTTAATCTGGTAACTGAGATGGGTACAAAGTGACTAATGGGAAAGTAGTGTAAGCAGCATGGAGTTGCTTGATAAAGGAATGATTAACATCTTAGACAAGACACATTGGAATGGAGTGAGATTTCATCACACTACTCAGAATGGCATACAATTTAAAACTTTTGAATTGTTTCTAGAAGTTTCCATTTAGTATTTTTGGACTGTGGTTGACCACAGGTAACTGAAACCATGGAAAGTGAGACCACAGAGAAGGGGGTTCTACTGTAGTGTCCTTACTAAGGATCAGTATTTGCTCCCACATAGGTTTTGGAATACTTATGTAATTGAGTACCTACTATTCAGTAAGAATACTCTTCCAATTTTTTCTGAGTACACATGGTACAGAGAGAATGTGGATTCACTACTGATTATTTTCCACCAAAGGACATATCATTTTGTGAGGGGTTCCTCCCGAGCATCAGTAGCAGGAGAACTCATTGGCTGGGGAAACAAAACTGAATTTTCAAATCCACAAACCCAAGGGGAAATGAGAAACTGAGTACTAGTTATATTGGCCATTATTTCCATTTTTTCCCCTTTTTCATTGTTCTTTTACAGTTATCCTAATTTTCTCCCTATTGTTCTCCCCTGCCCCGCTCAGACCCACTCCCACAGTCAGTCCCTACCCTGTGGTCCATGTCCATTGGTCATTTATGGATGTTCCTTGGCTGGACCCTTTCAAATCTCTCCCCCCTTCTCCTCCTCCCACCTCTCCTCTGGTTACTGTCAGCCTGCTCCTTGTTTCCATGTGCCTGGTTCTATCTTACTCTTTTGTTTGTTACATAAGTATTCCAAAACCTATGTGGGAGCAAATACTGATCAGGTGTCTTTAGCATCAGCATACTATTATGTTCAGGCTATTGTGTCCCTTCATAGCACATTCTGTCCTTAGTAAGGACACTACAGTAGAACCCCCTTCTCTGTGGTCTCACTTTCCATGGTTTCAGTTACCTGTGGTCAACCACAGTCCAAAAATACTAAATGGAAACTTCTAGAAACAATTCAAAAGTTTTAAATTGTATGCCATTCTGAGTAGTGTGATGAAATCTCACTCCATTCCAATGTGTCCATCTTATAGGTGAGATCATAATAGCATTTGTCTTTTGCTACTTGCCTAATTTCACTTAGCATAATACTCTTCAGTTCCATCCATGCTATTGTGAAAGGTAGGAATTCTTTATTTCTGCTGCATAGTATTCCATTGTGTGAATGTACCAATTTTTTGATCCACTCATTCACTGATGGACACTTAGGCTGTTTCCAGGACTTGGCTACTGTAAATAATGCTGCTATGAACATAGGTGTGCATAGGTTCTTTTGAATTGGTGTTTCTGTATTCTTTCGGTATAATCTCTGCAATGGAATCACTCAATCAAAAGGCAGCTCCACTTTTAGTTTTTTTAGGAAATTCCATACTGTTTTCCATAGTGAATGCACCAGTCTGCATTCCCACCAACGGTGCACTAGGGTTCCCTTTTCTCCACATCCTTCCCAGCATTTATTGTTTGTTGATTTGTTAATAATGGCCATTCTGACAGATGTGAGGTAAAATTTTATTGTGGTTTTAATTTGCATCTCTCTTATGGCTAATGATGTTGAGCATCCTTTCTTTCATATGCCTATGGGCCTTCTGTATATCTTCCTTGGAGAAGTGTCTGTTCAGATCCTTTGCCCATTTTAATTGGATTGTTTAATTTTCTGGTGTTGAGCTATATCAGTTCTTTATGTATTTTGGAGATCAAACCCTTGTCCAAAGTATCTTTGGTGAAAGTGTTTTCCCATACCACTGGATCCCTTTTCATTTTCATGATGGTTTCTTTAGACATGCAGAAGCTTTTTAACTTGATGTAGTCCCATTTGTTTATTTTTCCCTTCATTTCCCTTGCCTTAGGAGTTATATTAGTGAAAATATTGCTGCAAGGAATATCTGAAATTTTCCTTCCTCTGTTTTCCTCTAGGGCTTTTATGGCATCATGGCTTGTTTTAAGTCTTTTATGCATTTTGAGTTTATTCTGTTGTATGGTGTAAGTTTGTAAGTTGATGGTCTAGTTTCTTTCTTTCTTTCTTTCTTTCTTTTTTTTTTTTTTTTGTATTTTTAAAAATTTTATTGTTGTTGTATTACATCCATCCCCTTTTTGCTCCCCTCTGTCCCCCTCTTTCTTTCTTTTTCTTTTTTCTTTTCTTTTCTTTTTTTTGTATGTACTGTTCTGGTTCTTCCAACACCATTTACTGAGTAGCCTATTTTTACTCCATTTTATGCTCCTTCCCCTTTTGTCAAATATTAATTGACCATAGGGAAATGAGTTTATTTCTGGGCTCTCTAGTCTGTGCCATTTATCTATGTGTCTGTTCTTATGTTAGTACCAGACTGTTTTGCTTATAGTGGCCTTGTAATATAGTTTGATATCAGGTATTATGGGTCCTCCTACTTTATTCTTCTTTCTCAAGAATGTTGAGACAATCTAGGTCATTTTGGTTCTTTATAAATGTTTGAAATATTTGTTCTAGATCTGTGAAATATATCATTGGTATGTAATAGGATTGCATTGAATCTATAAGTTGCTTTGGGTAGTATGGACATTTTAATGAAGTTAATTCTTCCCATACATGAACATGATATATGCTTTCATTTATTTGTGTATTCCTTTATTTATTTCTTCAATGTTCAGTACTTCTCCAAGTACAGGTATTTTACCTTCTTGGTTAAGTTATATTGACCCTTCTAATGGGGAGAATAAATAACTCTAGCCAATACTGAGGTGCTCTACCTGATGTCTTTTTACTTACTCTACTTAGGGAATTAATGTTGATAGGTGACTCTTGTAAATGAAACATGTTTCTTCCCCAAACACAGTGTATTTTTTATTGTTACAATTTACCAAATGTTTAGTTGTAAATAAAATTGCCAGTTGAAAAATGGATCTTGCTAAAGAGTTTTCAATGCAGTAAAGTAGCCAACCTGAAGGTAACAAGGCTTAACAAATGCATCCACTTCTGTATCCTGTTATCACCCCATTTTTGGGCCAGACACCATAAAACTCCCACAGGTTGCCATGCTAGTGAAATATAAATGCAGGGACAAGTAATATCTGCTATAAGACTACTGTTTAACTGTCATTGACAGGATCTTTAATGGCAGGACAGATGGAGTTCATAAGTAATTCAATGAGCAATGGGAAGCAATGAAAGACTTTGAGAAAGAGAACAATGTTATCAAGGAAGAACATAAAATAGGGATACTAGGGAGACTAGATATGAATAAGAGCTTCATGTAACTATTAGGTATTCTCTTAAAGATTGAAGTCCCTGAATGTAAAGTCAGAAATTCAGGCAAGTATCCAGGTGTTGCAAAATGCTGAGAGATATTTTCTCCTCTTAGTCTGCTACCCTGGCTATGTATGCATGCTACCAGCTGAAACTCCCTTCTATAGGATATAATTCAAGCCTCTGTCTATTTTACCCATTCCAGTGAAATATATTTGAATAATAATTAACCTATTCATTTTTATATTTGGGCAAGTGCTCTCAGTATATGTCTGTTTAATTGATTTAAACAATTATGTAGGTATTGATTTTAGATAATCTTAATACCCTAATGATTATTTGTAAATAGAGGAGTTTCTCTTCTGAATTTAGGCAATTGAAGTAATTTACCAATATATGCCACTAAGTTAAGGTATGGCTGAGTCTCATTAAGCAAACTTGTGAAAAATAAAAATAAAATACAGAAACACAAAATCAAAGCAACCAATTGTTCTTTTATCATGTTTCCATTATGGATACTATCCAGTTATTTAAAATTATGGGAATCAATGACTTTTTACTTTTCATCAAGAAATATATTGTATAGACCTATTGTCTTTGGTATATCTGCTAGTAGAATGCCAGAAGGGAAACATATATAAGCAGGACATGTACCTGTCATACAGAGCAGTACTAATAGATCCACATTTTATGCTTAAATGACAGCATCATTATTATTAAGGGGGAAAAAGCAGTACCTGAATACATAGCCTTGTAAAATGAGTCTACTGCTACAATATCTCTAGGCCATCTGACTGCTCCTTTGACAGTCTTCACAAAAAGGAAACATAATAATGAATTGAGCTTATTTTTTGTAAATCTTGGGGGTGGTTATTGTTATAACTCTGGATATAACTGTTCAGGTAATGCTTCATAAAAGCTCAAAAATATTATCTACTATTTTAAAAATATATTATGCATGTTTATTGTGCTAGAACAGCAGTTAATGCCATGTAATTACTGAGGCAGAATTACCTTACCAAGGAATTTTAAAGAAGTTTCATCACTATATAAAGGGTGGCTGGCAAGTTCTAAGTGCCTTATATGTATCATTTTCTCTCTAAAGAAATGCAATGTTATGTACATCATGGGGGTTGACCAGCCACTTTCCTGCCTTTCTTCTTTTCTATCTTTTCTTCTGCCTATTTTTCATGATAGCTATACATTTTATGGTTCGTATAAATCAGTATGGTCTCTGAGTTACATCAGCATCAGTGCAGCGAAAGGATTCTCCATATAACAGAAATACAATATCTTTTTTTTTTTAGGAAGATAGATTTAATGAGTGAGCAAATATGAGCATGTCCTTAGCTAAATTATCCTTCCCAAGGAAATACATTTGTTGCTTAGCAGGATAGCAGTGAATATGACAAATGATGCTGGTAATGAAAGAAGAAACAGCTTATAAATACTGCTTAGAATGAGAGAAATACCTTCTTCCTGGGCATATAATTTCTCAAGATGACATGTAATCAAGGAAGTTCACAAAGGATAGCATCTTTAGGGCTTCCCAGACACGGAGTCAAAAGTCGGTGAAAATACAAAGAGTCTTCCTGATGGAGTGACATGTAAAAGAGGGACTGCTCATGGAAGAGTCACCTGGAAAATAGGGGTGTTTCCTAGGCTTTTTGTGTATATGTGTGTGTAGAGATGGAGAGAGAGAAATAGAGACAAAGAGGAAAGGAGAGATATTTCAGTGTATGCACATTTACTAGTGCCCCTATAGAACTTCAGCTTTTCCACCTTCTCTACCACCAACACCAACCCCTAAGAAGGTTAAGGGCAGAAAGGTCTGTGTGAAGGTATCGGACTCATTCTCTGTCTGAGCCAGAGCTGTCAGGATCTAAACACATCAAAATCTTCCTCAAGTGGAACTTCCCAGGCAAAAGCACTCTGTCCATTGCAGAACTATTCATAATTTGGAGAGAAGAACCAAGTGCTTGCTATTATTCTCATTGGAATAACTGCATAGGTTTGATACAGCAAATTTGTCACTAGCCAGTAAGCCCATATACTCTCTGGCCATAAAAATATATGCACCAACACCTGTGTGCAAAGCAGTCACAATCAAGATGCACTGCATTTGTGTAGCATGTTATGGCTCATGTATATTGCCTATTCACAACCAACCTTGATGCGGACAAGACAGGAAAGATTATCCCCAGACATGTTTGCCACCTTGCTAATGCCGTGATGATAGCAAATGACAAAGCTGGGAGTAAAACCCAGGTTTTGGATTTCTAGCATCACATTATTTCCACTATAGCCCATTGTCTTTCATCATGCCACATTAGGGTATATTTTTAATATTTTAAACATATTTATCATCTTATACAACTGCTTTCTTTTTTTTAATTTTTTAAAGATTTTATTTATTATTTTTAGAGAGAGGGGAAGGGAGAAAGGGAGAAAAACATCAATGTATGGTTGCCTTTCACCTGCCTCTAGTTACAGATGTGGCTGGAGACCTGGCTTGCATCCTGATTATGGGCCCTGACTGGGAATCAAACCAGCGACCTGTGGGGTTGCAAACCAGCAACCTTTGGGGTTGCAAGCCAGCGCCTTATCCACTGTGCAGCCAGGGCTACTGCTTTCTTAATAGCAAGATAACTATCATGCTAGGGAAATATGACAAAAATCAGTGGGATATAGGTTTTCCAAAGCATATAGACATTACAAGTTAAAGCAGCATAAATCTTAACTAGCCTCTATTTTCTAATCAGTTTTAATTACTTTATGTTTTTAAACTTAAAATTAACTTTAATCTGAATATGAAACCCTCTTAATGCTTGATGAATTACACTAAATCATTTCATTTTAATTCCCCTCCTTTTGCAGCGTATCTCACAGACTGGCACATATATCTAGAACTTGGAATTATCTTTCCATATTACAATATGTAAGAAAGAAATTTCCATTGAATTTTTATCCTTGTATGTTTTGTAGACTAATTCTTATACCTTAAAGGTGTAAATATTTTTTTCAAATAAATTATTTACTTTATTTTTCTTCAAAGTCTCTTCATTTAATAATTTGTAATTGCATGCTTAAAACAAACTCAAATTACAGTGAAAGTGAAAAACACAAATTGTGAGCTGTGTCTTAATAATTTGCAGGAAACTTTTAGTTTAAAGATTAAACTCACACAGGGAGATGATGCTAGCACATCTGACTGAAGCTAAGTTTGAACTAAAGCTGTTGGGGCTCTGGAGTGATTTTAAGTTAATTTCCAAAGAAAAGAGAACCTCTTAGTATATACATTTTCAATCAATAGCCAAACAACCCAAAAAATTAATTTGAAGGAAGTCGTTTCTGTTCAGTTGCTGTATAAAAAGATACACATTTCAAAGAAACTGTCCTTCAACATGGTTGTGTGCTTTCTGATCAGAGGAAAATAACTGGGTCTACTTGACAGTCCTGAAGCATAGACAAGAGAGGACATTTTCAAAAAACAAATCAGGCCCTGGCTGGTGGCACAGCGGATAAGGTGCTGGCCTGCAAACCCAAATGTTGCTGGTTTGATTCCCAGTCAGGGCACATAACCAAGTTGCAAACCAGGTCTCTAGCCAGGTCTCCAGCCAGGTCCATAGCCAGAGGCAGGTTAAAGACAACCATACATTGATGTCTCTCTCTCTCTCTGCCTCTCTGCCTTCCCCTCTCTAAAAATAATGAATAAAATATTTTTAAAATCACTGTATCAAAGTGAGGTTAAACAATGCCACTTTGCTTTCTCCCATCCCCTTGTTCTGCCAGTGGCATGCTTATGCTATCACATCCAGCATGCTTTAAAAGAAAACCACCTTAACACCATGCCCCTTACTTTATGATTACCTAAGTCTTCAAGAGCAGACTTTTAAGGCATTTGTAAAAGTGAATTAATGTGATTTTTAAAAACATGTCTTCAGCCCACTATCATATCCTATTCCAAATCAACCAGGATAGTGGGGGGAAAAGTTGATAGAAAAAGTAGATGTGTGTCTGTGTGTGTGTGTGTGCACAGACTGTGTACAATACAGTCATAGAGGTTGATATCCAGCTACCACTTCTCACTAGCACCAGCCTCTTCATTTCAGCAATTTTTACAGGAACAGATATTAATATCCTAAATACATGTGAGACATAACTTGGACCAACCAGGCACATATATCTTATGTTATCATTTTTAACTGTTACCTTACTTTCTAGTTTTCTCACTATTCCCCTATTTGCCAAATTTCAACCTCAGGCACAGTTGGTGAAAAAATGAATTTTGCTTACTGAGCCATAGAAAGTGCTGAAATACTAATGGATATTTATCTAGCAGCAGAACCTGAGACTTAATAGATGAGGGCTTGGTTTTCCAACACTAATATTTGAACTTGGGAAGACCTTCATTAAAAAATTGCTTCAAAGTACTTTGAGTTGTTGTTATGCATAGAAGGGTTCATCTCATTTATGCACTTGTCACCTAGAATGTCAAGTTCAATGTTGGATTATAAATTGTCTCTATTAAAAGCAGTTGCCTTTGCTTTCTAATTTACAGCAGTATGCTTTTTGTCTCTTAGCCTCTCGCCCACCTCCAGGATTCATAGATAAAACGGTCTCCAAATGGATATTTTTAAATGACCTAAAGAACACTGAAGTTGTCAAGCCACTGCTTCAATGCTCCTTATCTTAACTGTTATTTCTATAGCCTGAAAAAGTTTAGGCGAGTACACATTTGGTTCTGATTACATAATTATTCTAAGAACTATGAAAAAAAAATCACTAAAACCTCTAGGTGCTTAAACAATTCCATGGACTGTAGCCATTCTGCCATCGGCACCTCCAGCTATGTTGCTTAGCAATGTTTTAATTCCAGAAGAACTGAAGGAGATGCAATCCTTGTGGAGGGGGAAACAAATGAGAGGGCTGTTGACAGATGATCTGAGTTGTTTCTTTTAATATACTCTGAAGATCTCTAGCTCTTTTCATGAATGATAAATGGGCTGTACACAGATCAATGGGTTTAGCAATAAACTGGAACTAGATTCCATTTCTAAGGTGATGCTAGCTAAGAGGCCAGAGATTTCCTCATTTTGATGATTTAAACAATGTTTTCTTAAATGTTCCATAGGAGGACATTGATCAGAGCATTCAGTTATCCTTTGCCTTTTTGTAATGTCTACTAATAAAAATGATTATAGAAATGTATATTTTAGCCTTCCTATCACCGTGCAGGTACAGCCAGGTGTCAGTAGTAATGCATGGTAAATGGATCCTTACCACAAATCTAAAAATCCAAGATGTATCCATGACCATTCTCTCTGCACCTATTTCCTCCTCCCATCACAACAACCCAAGCAGGCCTACACAGGAGGGAAGATTAAAGGGAAAGGTGGTGAGAGAAGTATCCACTTGTGAATCTAAGTGCCCACTACTGTGGGCAGTGCTGAAACTTCCAGACAGCCCTGATAATGCCCACCTGTGTCTGAATGCTGTATTTAGAGAGGTAACTATGTCCCCTGGGAGAGGGAAATTGCTTTCTGTGCCTATAGGCTGCTTATCGACAGAAGCCTACTTCAATTAGCTCCTTATCTTTCCAAAGAGCATTTTATATTGATTATTGTTGTGGTAACTAGTTGCAAAGGTTATACCTACTAATGTTGTCTAATTGTGTTTTTCTTTCTGTTTACAGGCTGTTGAAAAAGCAAAACCTAAGAATAATCCTGTGAAGTAAGTTAATTTTTTATTAGTTAAAAATTTTAATTTGAAAAAAACTCTATTGATGGAGTGAAAAATAAGGCCATAAAAGAGACCTTGAATTTTGACTTAATCTCTATTCATGACAATTTAAAAACTAAAACTAAAGGCGCCGGCCGGCAAACCCAAAGGTCGCTGGTCCCATTCCCCAGTCAGGGCACATAACCAGGTTGCAAGCCAGGTCCGTGGCTGGAGGCAGGTGAAAGGCAACCACACATTGATGTCTCTCTCCCTCTCTGTCTCTCTCCCTTTTCCTCTCTCTAAAATATAATAAGTAAAATCTTTTAAAAAATAACTAAAACAAACAAGCAAAAGAATATCTTCAATAAGTCAAGACCAGCTTTTATTATTTTCTTGTGGTCCTGATGCCTAGTTTACATAAATTAATATATGCCATCCATGAATAGCTACCAAATACTATTATAATCATATTCAATGAATAATACTTCAAGCCTGTGGGTTTTCTACATGCTAAAAATATTACATTTTTAATTGCTAACCTTGGACCAATGACAGACATAAATGGCTGAAAATGTGCCAAGGAATTTCCAGCTATGTGGGAGATTTGGCACCTTGGCATAGAGGTCTCACAACCCTGTTAATGAAAAGTTCATGAAATATATTTAACTAAAGGTTTTTATAGCTAGCAGAAAGCTATTTCCATGTCATTTTATAGTATACTCTTAAATTATAAACAACCTGCACAGCACTCTTAAATATAGTAGATCTTAGAAATCCTGTCTCTTCCAGAAGGGAAACTTTCACATTAAGAAGAATGTCTGTCTTGTCAGTTGGGTTTGGGACATCTGATTGCAGTGTTATGTTTCATACCAGTTCTGCTAGCCAACTGGCCTAGGGAAGATCTCCTGTATTTGCTGGGTTAATAGAGGGCTTGTAATATCACATCTCTAGGAATTATGTGTTAATTTACAATAGAAGTAGACTTCTATTATAATGGGTACCAAAAGCAGAAATGGGGAGTGCATTTGTAATAGTTCCTTGAAGAATGAATCAGCTAATGCCAATGACAAGAAGGATGTCTGTGTTTTCAAATGTAATTTTTCTTAAGTCATAGTATATTCCTTGTCAACCTTCTGTAGCCTCTGGAGGGATATCTATAGTCTGGGGATGTATTATGCTGTAGTTTTCCTATGGGAGTTTTATTAGAGGCTGTATTTTTCTATGGTTATTTGGTTGTGGTTGAAATCTCTGCGGCCTGATTTCTTTTGTGTCTATGCCCAAAGACTTCTTTACCGTGAGCCTGTGGTGGGTGAGCTCTGTGAATTAGAGTATGGTGCTTATGAGGCCAAGGCCAGGATTCTAGTCCCTGGGTAGACCATTAGTGATCTCTCCCCTTATTTGACTGTACCCTTCCCTTTGGTCCACTCACATGCAGATGTGTTCCCCAGATCACAAAGGATAAGGCAGGGCTGGAGGAATGTAAATCTAGACCTTTGATGAGACAAACATCTCCAAATTCAAGCCCTCTCAATAGGAAGTGAGTCCTAAGTTCCATCTTTGGATGCCTAAGATTGGTGGTATGTGGGGCTGCATTAGATTGTACTTTAGTGGCCAAGAAGTTAGAGCAGTTTTCTCTCTGCTTCTTATGAGGATTCAACCCTACAGATAATTGCATTTTTATGAGCTCATATTAATTCACTCTATCCAATGTCCAGCACTTTAAGGAATATTGTAAAGACAAAACAAAAAAACTAAAAGATCCAAACATTAATAATGGAATATGGAGCTTTATACTTCTACATATATTTGAAAATCTGCTTAGTAATAAGCTTGTGTTACAGTCATTTGGTAGATGCTTAGAATGGTCTTCTAATTCAACAAGATATTGTTCTCACTGTGAGTTTGGTGTCCCGTTGCAGCGGACCTCAGAATACCTAATTCACTTGCCTAGCTACAACTATTGGGGCACTTTAAATAGAGAAGCCTCTTCAAGACCTCAACTCAGGTGCAGAAATTTCAGAGCATGGTTTAACTACATGGCCTGACAGCAGAGCAGAAGCAGGATTTTAAAATGTTTGACGTATAGAAGTCATCTTTCCGTTTCTTATGTCTGCCAGAAAAATTCAGTTACACACAGTGCATGTGGGCTCCATATAGAGTAAGGGTTCAATGCATGTATTCTGAATGAATAATCAAGTAAACAAATTGGACACATGCCAGGAAAAACAGTCTTTCAGGAGCCTGGCCTAGAGTTTAAAAAGACTGGTGGCTCTACACTGGTCAAGTCCCAGCCTTTTATTTTTGATTCATGCACCATGTAAAATATTGACACATTACTTTGGTTCATTCTAGCTTCTTTGCCTCTCATCAGTTACTGGCTTGATGTTATATGCAATTAACATTTGATTGTTTGAGCATACAATGAAAAGAGTATATAGCCTTCATGAAAATATATAGGTCATATACAACAAAAGTATGAACAGTTTGGTGAAGATGACTATATGAAAGATTGTATGCCATCCTCTGGTGCACTGTTTGGCAAATTGGGAAAAATCAAGGGAAAAGGGATACTTTGTGATGTGTGAAAAGTATATGAAGTTGAACTTCCAGTTTCTAAAAAAAATGTTTTATAGGCACACAGCTATACTCATTTGTTTCTATATTGTCTGTGATTCCTTTTGTGCTATAATAGCAGAGTTGAGTAGTTGCAAGAGAGATGGTATGGACCACAAAGCCAAAAATATTCACTATGTGGCCCCTTACCAGATAAGTTTGCCAACCCCTACTCTAGTTGGTCAGGTAGAAAAAGGCACAGGTGTAAGCTCTTCCATAACTACAAAGATTAAACTATCACTCCTTTCTCTTTATGTTCTTTAAAAATTTAGTATTTGCTGAGCCCTTCTTGTGTGTTCTGGACTTTCTAAGGGTGATGTACCACCTAAGCCTCATTCAGTGCAAAGAAACTATTCTTAAATCACTATCTTTGAAAATTGTTATGGATATGAGATCCATTGACCAGGAATTGATGTGTCATAAACCAAAGAATGCATAGCTAGAGTATACTGTGCCTTCCAAGTTGTGTGTGGAAGGATATATTGCAAAAAGTATATGCACTTTCTGAAATTCTGTTACTTCACAAGATCTAACTAAGGCTAAGTAACCTTTCATTTAGAGTAATGGGAAATGATTCATAGTATCCATTTAGTTTGTGTATGTTCTTGTCTACAGGCTAGCATTCTCCTCCCTATTTCTCAACCACTGTTCATTTTAATTTTAATAGTTTCATGGATTTTAAGTTTTTTTTTTTTAATCTCCATAAGAAGATTGTGGTTCGCATCAATTATACTCTATATAAAGGACAAATTAACTTTATGATTAGTGAATGTAAGCACATAATGTACCTGAATACACTAATGACTATACCTTACAGCATTACATATGACCTTTGAGGATAAGAATAAAAATTGAGTGTTCTTAAGACCAGTCATCAAGACAAGAGATACCAGTATATGAGGTGGCACCCCCAAAAACAGGAATTATCTTCTGCAGCGTAGGCCTCTTTTAGTACAGGCTTCCCCTAAGGTAAGTGAGTGTTCTGGGAACCCATCTGTATCAGTGCACTAGCTGCCATTGTTGTGAGAGGCTGTCTTCAGCTTCAATGAACCTTTTTGAAGAATTTTTTCAACACATTTGTCCATTACATAATAATATACCTGTAAACACTATGCTGAGTGTTCAGCAGTTTTGTTTTGTTTTGTTTTGTTTTGTTTTTTACCAAAAATGATATGATCCCTATGCCTCACCCTCCCTTTTCACCTGATCTTGCTCCAAGTGACCTTTTGTTTTCTTGGATGAAAAAAAGTCCTCAAAGGGAAACATTTTGTCAATGTGGAAGAGGTAAAACAAAAAGAAACAGATGCAGTAAAATACATAAAAATCTATGAGTTCAAAAACCTTTTTGAGCAGTGGAAAAAGTGCCTCAATAGGCATATTGCATCAAATGGAGAGGTCTTTGAAGGTGGCAGAAGTTTAAACATGTAAGAAAAATATACACGTTTTTATAAATATATTATGTTTTTTGGGGGGAGTACCTTGCATTTCTCAGTCTATCAGAGCCATACTGGTATCAAGGCTTGATTAGTATGTTCAAACTGGCTCTTTAATGTATCAGAGAGACATTCACTTGTATATTCATGTTATGTAGCAATTATCTCCAAGCCTTCATTGTGACAACAAGGTCTGAAATATATACAGATTTCTTTTTATGGTATGTGACTTATCACATACATTTTTTTTTAACACATTTCTGTTATTAGGACATATGTGATAGTACATTTCTGCAAATATAAATTGCTTTTGGCTAAAAGCCATGCACTAGTAAGTTGAGTTGAATCTAACCAAGGTTGGCATCTGTTACCAAAAGAGAGAGGGAAAAAAGAGAGAGTGTGCAGTGGTCAAGCATATATTTGTTTCTTTTTTTTTTTTTACACTTTAACAACATTAAATAACATGAGAGTTACCTTTCACAAATAAGGATCAGAATCCACTCTGCTTAGGAAATCATAGATTTATTAAGAACCAATCCATCTTATATATGTAGTGGTTTCATTAAAAATGACAAATAGCCACACAGATTATCCTGACCATGATTTTTGTGCATTATTGATTTGTTCATCAATTGACTATTTATTGGTGAGCTACAACATTCCCAAAATTGGGATAGATGATTAAGGTATTAAAAACAAATCTGACTGACACAGATCTTACCTTTGAGGAGTTTACAGTCCAGTAGGAGAGATAAAATTGGTTGCAAAGAATTAAATGCAAGATAGAAAGATATACATACATTTGTTAAGTGGGGGACAGATAAAGTATGAAAGAAGTTCTAAAGACAGAATATGCTTCTTTCTAGTTCTCACTATTGGAGAAGGAGTGAAGGAGCAGGAGTTATTTGTACCAGGACTTTAAAAACTGCTGGATTGAGACACTGGTGCCAAGTTGGCAGGCAATGAAAGTTCAGGTTGGAAACCAAGGCAAAGAAGGAATGGTGGCTTAGGACCCTTGGAATTTAAAGAGATTAGCTTAGTAGAGTCAAATAACATTGAAGAGATCTAACTTATTACTGTGAATCATCAGTTAGTCACCTAATTATTAAACATCAATGAGTCTATAAGACGTAGGATCTAGTCCTGAATTTGACACTAGCTTGAAGTATAAAATTGAACACATTCCTTCCTTTCTACAGACCCTAGCTAGATTATTTATATGGTTTGTCCACCTCTTTTTTAAAAGGTTGGAAATCCTGTTTTATAATTATGCTTTTATATAATTTTATAATTATAAAAATTTTAGGAAAATTTTTTCAAAGATTCCACTACTATTTTTAGAGAGAGAAAGGGAGAGAGGCAGAGAGGGAGAGAGACATCAAGGTAGGTTGCCTTTCACTTGCCTGGCTTGACCTGGCTTGCAACCTGGTTATATGTCCTGGCTGGGAATTGAACCAGTGACTTTTTGGTTTGCTGGCTGGTGCATTATCCGCTGTGCTACCAGCCAGGGCCCTATTTTAGGAAATATTTGATGTTAAAGTTTGATGTAGAAGCGTACCAGCACATACATTATAAACATTGCATATAAATGTGTTTCTACACATATATGCACACACACATAATATCTTTTCCCATCATGTCTGCCTTATACATATGTGAAAGGAAGGACAAGAAGCCACATCATTACAAGAAGACACTGTGGCTCCAAGGATATGGAGCCTAAGAGTTCACTCTTAGGACCAAAGGAAATTTTGCTTTTGGAGTCCATATCTTTTGTGATGCTCTTGGACACATGCACATCACAAACATGTAAAATGTCACTGGGATAACCACAATCTCTCAGAATGAACAGGCAATAATCTCAGTACTTTGTTCTGTCACACACTAGTATTGTGAGATTGTCTTCTTTAGGAAAAAAGGTTCTATCATCATGGAGGTTTGGCATTCACTATATCCTTTTTCTGGAGCACCCTTATGCACATCTGAATAATGAAGGGCCAAAGAAGTCTGATAGAAGGAGGCCTATTTAATGTTTTCTTACTCAATATTTCCCAAATGTATTTGACCAGAGGACACCTTTATCCAGCATGGCATTTCATGGAACATAGAATTGGATGCTGGAGTCCATGTGAAATAAAATGACCATATAGGGGATTTGGCCTTCATAGGTAGTTTTGAGAAAGTTAGGAATGAACACTTATGCCCAGTCTCTAACAAGAGTAGAAATGAGCCAGTTAATTAAAAATTCAGCTATGAAAAGGAAAGAAATCCCCCAATTCTGAAATAATAAAATATCCCCTGTATCTCTTTTACAATGCCACATTCAATGACTTTTATGAATTGCAAATGTGCTAAAGAGCAATCTTCAATAATATAAGGGGCATTTAGGAATAGGCCCCTCTGAAAGAGATCCATGAACTCAGCAATCCCCAGTAAGCCTCAGAAGAACAATTGGGTAAGCTGCCTGGCCCATTCATTTCAGTGAGGCACTTAGACCAGTGTGCTCCCTGCGACATCAACAAAAATATAGTTAATTTTTAATTAGCTTTGGTCATTCTAAGGGCTGTTAAAGGAAAAAATAGCAATAAACCATCTGTCTAAACAGCTGCATAAAATAAATTGTGCCTTTTATGTTGTCCAGATAGCTATAATCAGATGCAGAAATTTCTAGCAATCATCTTCACAGCTAATGAAACTTGTACAAATTTCTGGCCATTCTCCTTTTCATGGTTAATTGGAGATGCAGTCTCAGATGATACAACTAAGATCCAGAGAGAAGACTTTCCAGGGCACCAATATTCCAGAAATTCCGTCCACTTTGGACCCCCTGCCTCATTCTTATTAATTCATGACACACGTTCAATTTTAATACCTATAAATTTATTGTTGATTTTAAAAATCATATCATCTAAATTTTATGTAATAGTTTGTTTTCTTAGAACATGTCATCAAGTATTTCAAGCATTTGAGTCAGCAAGTTTTCAAGCACTTTAACAATTTTGCCAATTTAGATTATGCTAACATTATATCTGTAACAAAGAGTTTCTTGAAAACTAAGTATGGTGCTTTACCATCACTCTTCTTTCCAAAAGATTTTTGAGAACCTTCTTTCTTTGGATGATGAATTAACACTCTACTAACAATAATGATGAAACAGAAATATGAAGGATGCATTTATTAGTGAAATAAAGAGACCTCAAACAAGCCAGTAAATGTGGACTTAAGACATTTTATAGGAAATTAAGCCATTTTAAAAGCAACAGCATTCATAAACAACCTCTTTTTCCAGTACTTTATAAAGTATCATGTTATTTCATAACTATGCTTCTTAGTTTTGCTGCTCAGACAATAATCAATAACTTTGTTTAATCTATTTATACAAGTCAACTAAGTTTTTAGTAAGGATTACACCTAGAATTTTATTTTAATATTGCCACTCAGCAATCTTTAAAAAAAATTTAAAAGCTCAGACTCACATAGCTGACCTACTAGAAGTTCCAGCAAACCATGTGTCCATATTCTTTTAACAAATGTGAATTGTCTACTGCCTGTCAAGTTCAGTTGATAGGGAGATCAGTGAGGTAAAGTCCCTGCCCTGGAAATTCTCACCCTCTAATAGGGAAATACACACATAATCACAATACAATATAATAGAATTTGCTATAGAAGTATGTGCAAACATGAGGTGCAGATGAAGGAGTGAGCATTTACCTGATGTGGGATGGCCCTAGATCAGCAGGAGGAACCTGGGGAGATGGGGAGATGAAGCCATTTGAGAGAGCTAAACAACACTTGCAAAAGGCATAATGAGGGGAAAAAGGAGATGTGGTGTTACTGGCCATGTCTGGTAGGAAGAGGCAGCTAAGGACAGGGGACATTTTTCACAGTAGAAGGAAATACCAAGTTTCCGAATGGTAGGAGAGAAAAAAAGGAAAAGAGAAGTTGTACATATATGCCAAGATAGATAAAGCACCAAAGACTTGGGCTCCACTTTTGACATTAATGGAGAACAGTGCAATTTTGACAAAACTAAGAAAATGCTTAAAAATTATTCTTTTTTTCTAGAAGTTAAAAGTTAGAGTTAAGGAAAAATTATAAGGTACTCCTTTTCATAATAAAAATTATTTATTTTTATTTTTATTGTATTTTTCCCATTGCCACTTAGTCCTGTTATACTGACCTCAACCCCACAATCACTACTTGTCCTGAGTCCTTTTCCCTTTGTGTTCACTGTTTGCAGAGCAATAGACATATCAAATCCTCCCTCATGATATCTGACTAATCCTTCTCTACAGACTTTGATGTAAATCTCACCTCAGATAGGGCTTCTCTAAGAACCCAGCTGTTCCCTTGTGGCTTTATTGACCCTTGATTGTTTTTAGCATTTGTAAAAAAATGTACCTTCGTATGATTCCTTTCACACCATTCAGACACCTACACTACACTAAGGTATAGTATTTTAGGCATGACACATAAACTATTGTGTTGGCCAAAAATTTTGTTTGCTTTTTTCTGTAAGATGGCTCTAGTAGCACTTAGTTGTCTTTTACTTCATTCAAAACAATTTTAAGTTGTATTGTGATAGTTGTCATATCAGTGTGCATTTAAAAATATCAAAATTGTTGAAAATGAAAAATTTATATTTTATTTTACAGGAAAAAAACAAAACAAAAACATAGTAACATTTTGGTCAACCCAACATTATATCTTCATTGTCTGAATTTATTTCCCAGACATAAAAATATTTTATAAATGTGTTTTTATCTGCTATAAACATTAAATGTAAGCACAAATGTTTAATTCTAGGAAAATGATGCATGCCCATAAGGTAACTACATGTAGGGATCCAAATAGCAAATCAGTCCTCTATCCATTTTGAACATTTTCAAAGGCAGGAGTCAGGGGTCATAAGTTCTTACTTAATCAATTAGAAGGTTGGGAGGACTTAGAACTATAGAAATGACTCACTTTGTTCAGTTCAGGGACTGAAACATGAAACAAATAGTTTCTGCCTTATTAAAGTTTTTACCAAAATCAACAGCAGTTATTTAGAGGGCCAATATTTAAAAGGGGGGTATCATTCTTCTTCAGGAAAATGCCTCTATTTGTAGAATTTACAGCATGGGGTAGATTACATGTCATTATAACCCAGTTTTTTAATTTTTGTAAAAATTATTTTTAAAAAATTTATTTATTTATTTTTAGAGAAATAGTAAGGGAGGGAGAAATTGAGGGAGAGAAACATCCATGTGTGGTTACCTCTTACATGTCCCTGACTGGGGAACTGGCCCACAACTCAGGCCAGATTTGACTGGGAATCAATCCAGCAATCCTTTGATTCACATGCCAACACTCAATCCACTGAGCCACACCAACCAGGACATAACCCAGTTTTTATATGTACATGCATGTATATACTCTATATCTTAATATAACCCCATGATCCATGGTAATTTAAACCCAAGATAAAATTGTCACTGGTGTTGGGTAGACAGTGGCAGCCATAGCTATAGAAGTTCTCCAATCTTTTTCTCAGTGTCAATTTCTCTGTTCACACAACCCCCTAATATTTATACTGATTTTCTTTACTCAGCACCATATTTCCACAAGTGAGTTTTATGTAGCTGGGGAAAATACTTCTGATAACTCTTATGGATTTTTTCTTACTTTTTTTAGCAGCTTTAGGGAGTATATGACCATAAACTTTCATGGAAACCTTGTGAGTTACTAGCATGACAATCCAGGACAGTCAAGGAGTTCATTCATACTAATTTGTCTCTTTATTATCAAACTTTTCAGTGTCCATTGCCAGGAATCTGGTAATAACAGCATCTACATTTAGATGCACACTTTATTCATCTCTCTCTCACTAGCTAAAGATGTATATTCCTACCATCATTGGATAAGTGAAAGTTTAACTTGCTTCAAACCATAATGTGAGATTTACTAAGCAAATTATATGTACTATCAAACTTGTTTTAAGTATACATGTTGTCCATATACACTGTCAACACACACAGACACACAGACACAAACACATACACACACACACACACACACACACACACACATATATAATTTAAACTACACCCATTTCTGAAAGTGTATTTGACATGATTAAAACAAGACTGTAGGGGAGGACTTTTAAAAGAAAAGAAACAGAAGATTCCACTATTTTTTAGCACTACAGAAACATCTGGTACACATACGATACAACTAGAAAATGCTGTGTGTTTTCAAATCTACCCAAATGAGGTCTGCCCCACAATGATAGATCCAAGCATTGTCAGGGCCTTATGCAGTAACACTGTTGTGGGGCAAACTCTGTTGGGGGTATGCTCTTGGAGAGTTCCTTTATGCATGTGTGAGGTTCTGGTGATCCCTAGTGAATCCTGGTGATAGATCTGTGAATGTGGGTTTAACTTTTGAAAACCAGTCCAAGAACATGACTCAGAGCCAGGGATATTGAAAAAGTGGTCAGTCAATGCAATTACTGTTTCAAAACACTACTGATTTTTCTCTTGTGGATAGTGAATGCCCTGAAGAGAAACTTTACAAAAGTTTTGCATAAGGGTATCATTGGACAATCACCCTGTGCAAAAAGACCACCTCTCCAACATATATCCTCACCATCCCTTTACTGTATTTTATTTGTTTCTTTAAAATAATTATCATTTTGTTATTTGTCTATCTGCCTGTCTATTGAAATGATCAATCTATTTAGCTATACCCTATCTTCATTTTAAGATGTCACTTCCCACCAGAATGTAAGGTCAAATGAGTTTGAATTTAGTTTTACTCACTGTTGTCACCTTAGTACCTGAAACCGTACCTGACATACAGTGGGAGCTCAATATTTGTTGAATGAATGAGTGTAAGTATATGGAAACAAGCTCGAAGCTCAGCCATCCTAATTTAGAAATGAGACTGAATTTAGTCTTAAAGTAAGCCTGATTTTCCACTGCCCTATGACTAATCACTGTACTCCTTATTAACCTTCATGTGGGTCACTAACTTGTCCTGCAAAGTATTCAAGGTTTCTTTTAAAATAGTCTATATTCCATATTGATTTAACTCTGAAGCATTGGAAGTTAGTTTTACTACCTTTATAGAGCCAAAATTTTACCTCACAGATGATTTCCCTGATCTATACACACTTTCCTACTCAGAATATATTTTCACTCTTGATTTTGAAAGGAGGGCACAGGAGGAAGGATGTCATCCTCTCTATGGGTAGGGATTATTAATGGGTAGTTATGTTTGATGGAATGAGGCGTTATAAAAATGACAGAAGACAAACTTTTGTCACTATAGGACAAGGAAACAGAGAGGTCATTAATTTAACAACTGAAAAAATATGTCATTTCCTATTTTTGAAAGGTCATCTTGATGTTCAGAAATTAGCAAGGTGGGACAGGCAGTAGCCAATGCCAAAAAATGCCCAGTTGCCCACTTCCTCAGAGCTGGGGAGTGTAAGAAACACCCAATTTCCCCTTTAGTCTTCCCACCATACTTCACTGTCACACATGAAGAAACCTTTGCTAACTTTCCCCATTGGTCTATAATTCCCAAATTTGGATGGCTCCAAAGTGGACAACTTTAAAGGAGCTTGTCTGTAGGCAAGGCTTGACATACCGAGTCACAGATATTTCTAACCACAAGGGTTTAGACAATAACACTGTAGAGTGTAAATCTAAGAAAGCTTTCTTTTATTTCATGGTATGTTCATGAATATGTAAGTAATCAAATCCTTTGGTCATGAATCAGTGATGAAATTTTTAAAATTTTCTCACTTTATATTAATGTGTATGAATAAAACAAACAAAAAAGCACTACCATATTTCAGGAAATAACACTGCTACAAGTTAAGTTTTGACTCATACAGTATTTCCAAGAATTGAATTGCTTGGTCTGCACTCTCAGGGATTGCTCTCATATAGTACTTGTGAAAATTGAGGCTGATTTTTAAAAATATTTTATTTGTTTATTTTTAAGAGAGGGGGAAAGAGAGGGAGAGAAATATCAATTTGCGGTGGCCTCTTGTGCATACCTAACCAGAGACCAGCCCCATAACCCAAACATGTGCCCTGACTAGTAATTGAACCAGAGACACTTTGGTTCTCAGGCTGTTTCTCTATTCACTGAGCAACACCAGCAAGGGTGAGGCTAATTTTTATTGGAAAATCATCACTGGATGATGAACATACTTAAGAAGAAATTTGCATAGAATTAACTGGTATAAGGTGCCAGTGGAACATACTCCAGGCCAGCACTGTTAAAGTTCCCAATTTTTTATTCATTCAGGCAGCACATTCATAACTAGATATATGAAAGAAATTTACTTTGAAATGTTTGGGGGACTTACTGGCTAATAGGTCACTAATCAAATTGTAGTTTTAGCATGAACATTACTAGCAGCGGCATTATTAACTGTAGTATTTATTTCAAATACTTACCATAAAACTATTTTATATAATGATCTAGGAGTCAAAGATCCACTATAGATGACAGGGCAGAATTATGGAGTATAGAATTAAAGGAAAGAGGGTAATGATACTATGTAGTGAAGTTCTCAGTGTACTTTCATAGGCATTAATCATTTCATGCTTGTTGACTTTATAATTATAAAAAGGAATCCAGAGTTATTTTTTTAAAGATTTTATTTATTATTTTTCAGAGAGAGGGATAGGGAGAGAGGAAGAGAGGGAGAGAAACATCTGTGAGTAGTTGCCTTTCACCTGCCTCCAGCTACGGATCGGGCTGGAGACCTGTCTTACAACCTAGTTATGTGACCATGGCTTGGAATCAGACCAGTAAACTTTGGGTTTGCAGGCTGACGCCTTATCCGCTGTCCCACCAGAGTTATTTTTTTAATTTAATTTTATTGTTGTATTACATCTATCACTCTTTTCCTCCCCTCTATCCCCTTCCCCAACCATCCACTCCCCTCAAAATCAATCCCACTTGTTGTGCATGTCCATGGTTCTTCCATGCTACTTCCTTGACTAAACTACTCCACTTCTTTGCCTCCTCCTCCTACCAACCCAGTCCCCTCTGCCCACAGAAGGTCTAGGTATTGTATTCATGTATCTGGTTCTGTTTTGATTGCTTGTTTGTTTTGTTCATTATTGTCCTGAAATGGGAGAGATAATATAATATTTGTCTTTCACAGACTGGCTTATTTCACTAAGCATAATGCTTTCCAGTTCCATCCACATTGTTGCAAAGGTTAGGAGTTCCTTCTTTCTTTCTGCTATGTAGTATTCCACTGTGCAGATGTAGCAAAGATTTTGATCTAATCATCCACTGATAGTCACGCTGTTTCTAGCACTTGGCTATTGTAAATAGTGCTGCTATGAATGTAGGGGTACATAGGTTCTTCTGAATTGGTGTTTCAGGGTTCCTGGGGTATAATCCTAGTAGTGGAATTGCTGGATCAAAAGGGAGTTCCATTTTTAGGTTTTTAAGGAAACTCCTTATTGTTTTCCATAGTGGCTGCACCAGCCTGCCTTCCCATCAACAGGGCATCAGGGTTCCCTTTTCCCCATATCTTTGCCAACACTTGTTGTTTGTTGATTTGTGAATGATGGCCATTTTGACAAATGTGAAGTGGAGTATCATTGTGGTTTTAATTTGCATCTCTCTGGTGACTAGTGATGTTGAGCATACTTTCATATGCCTTTGAGCCCTTCGTATGTCTTCCTCAGAGAGTTGTCTGTTCAGGTCCCTTGCCCATTTTTAAATTGGGCTGTCTGTCACCCTGGTGTTGAGTCACATAAGTTCTTTATATATTTTGGATATCAAACCCTTGTCTGAGATATCATTGGCAAATATGTTTTCCCATACAGTTGGTTCCCTTTTAATTTTGCTGGTGTTTTCTTTAGCTGAACAGAAACTTTTCAGTTTAATATAGTCCCGTTTGTTTATTTGTTCTTTGATTTCCTTTGTCCTTGGAGAAGTATCAGTAAACATATTTCTGCATAGGATATCTAAAATGTTACTGCCTATCTTTTTCTCCAGGACCTTTATGGTGGCACTGCTTATGTTTAAATCCTTTATCCATCTTGAGTTTATTCTGGTGTGTGGTGTAGGTTGGTAGTCTAGTTTTATTTTTTTGCATGTTCACTGTCCAGTTCTCCCAATATCACTTGTTAAAGAGACTGTTTTTACTCCATTTTATGTTCCTTGCCCCTTTGTTGAATATTAATTAACCATAGAGTTCTGGGTTTATTTCTGGGCTCTTTATTCTGTTCCATTGATCTAAATGTCTATTCTTATGCCTATACCAAACTGTTTTGATTACAGTAGCTTTGTAGTATAGTTTGATGTCTTGTATTGTGATTCCTCCTACCTTGTTCTCCTTTCTCAAGATTGCTGTGGCTATGCAGGGGTATTTTTGGCAACGCATAAAAATTTTAAGTACTTTTTCTATCTCTGTGAGAAATGTCTTTGGTATTTTAATTGGGATTGCAATGAATCTATAGATTGCTTTGGAAAGTATGGACATTTTACTGATGTTAATTCTTCCCATCCATGAACATGATATATGCTTCCATTTATTCGTAGCTTCCTTAATTTCTTTCTTCAATGTTCTATAGTTTTCTGAGTACAGGTCTTTATCCCCTTGGTTAAGTTCATTCCTAAATACTTTGTTTTTCTTGTTGCTATGGTAAATGGGATTTATTTTTTCACTTCTATCTCTGATGCTTCATTATTGATATACAAAAATGCTTTGGATTTCAGAATATTGACTTTATATCCAGATATTTTGCTAAATTTGCTCATTAGGTCAAGTAAGTTTTTGGTAGAGTCTTTCAGATTTTGTATGCACACTATCATGTCATCTGCAAATAAAGACAATTTTACTTCCTCCTTTCCAATTTGGATACCTTTCATTCCTTTCTCTTCTCCAATAGCTATGGCTAGAACTTCCAAAACAATGATGAACAGAAGTGGAGAAAGGGAACAGCCTTGTCTTGTTCCTGATCTTAGGGGGAAACCTTTTAGATTTTGCTCATTGAGTATGATGTTGGCATCAGGTTTCTCATATATGGCCTTTATTATGTTGAGGTATGTTCCCTCTATTCCCATTTTGCTGAGTGTTTTTATCATAAATGATTGCTGTACTTTATCAAATGCTTTTTCAGCATCTATTGATTATGGTCATATGGTTTTGTGGTTCATTTTGTTGATTTGTTATATTATTACATTTATTGATTTGTGAATGTTGTACCATCCTTGCATCCCTGGGATGAAACCCACTTGATCATGTTGTATGATTGTTGGAATGTATTGCTGGATCTGGTTGGCCCATATTTTGTTGAGAATCTTTGTATCTATGTTCATCAGAGATATTGGCCTAATTTTCTTTCTTAGTTGTGTCTTGACCTGATTTTAGGATTAGAATAATATTGGTCTCATAGAAAGAGTTTGGAAGTCTTCCCTCTTGTTGGATGTTTTATAATAGGTTGAGAAGTATAGGAGTTAGTTCTTCTCTAAATGACTTGTAGAATTCACCTGTGTAGCCATCTGGTCTGGGGCTCTTGTGCTTTGGGAGATTTTTGATTACTTCTTCAATTTCATTAGTTGTTACTGGCCTATTCAGGATTTCTGTTTCTTCTGGATTCAGTTTGGTAGATTATACATTTCCAGAAATGTGTCCATTTCACCCAGGTTGTCCTATTTCTTGTCATATAGTTGTTTGTAATAATTTCTTACAATATTTTGTATTTCTGACGTATCAGTTGTGATTTCTCCTCTGTCATTTCTGATTCTGTTTATTTGGATCCACTCTCTCTTTTTCTTGATGAGTCTGGTTAAAGGCTTGCCAATTTTGTTTATTTTTTCAAAGAACCATTATTTGGGTGTGGCAGATGAAGTCAGTTGTTAATCCTATCAACTGTGATCTGATGTCAGGTGTATCCACTGCAGGGTGGGGTGGATTAATTCCTATAGGTTGGGCTGTGACTTCCCCTTAGGCTACTGCCCTTTGGATAAGTGTGGTCTGCTGGCTGAATGGGGGATGGGTCAGCACTGGACTTATGGGCTGCTCCCTCAACTCTCCCCCTAAAGCCACTGACCCAAACCCTCCTTAAGTGTCTCTAGTCCATTGTGCCCTCCCTTTGCTGGAGCCTCGGGTAGGAAGGGTGCCACTGTATTGTCATGCATGGTCCCTTTAAGAACTTGGTATGTCTGTCAAGCCACTTAAACCTGGTGGCTTTTTACTTTTCACAGCTGGATGCTGTTTGACTCTCAGCTTTGTTGCAGTAGGCTGGGAAGCCCAGTTGGGGGTTTACATCCCACCCTTCTCAGTTGGAACCCCCTGCTGCTGAGATCTTTCTCTGTCCCTTCAGCTGTCACCTGTGGGAGCCCAGCCAGACCTCTCATATCTCTGCACTTCCTACCAGTCACATTGTGATGAATTGGCTCTTCTGTTCTGGCCCTGGTAATAAAATTTCTCTCCAATTGGTGTTCTGTTGGTTATTCTGGATGATTTTTCCCCAATTATGTTGTAATTCCAGTTTAATGTTGGGAGGATATTGGTGTAGCTCCACTTACTCCTCCAACATCTTGGTTCTCCAAAGCATCCTCTTCTGTTTTGTCCTTGGTCATAGGACTTCTTTCCAGCTGGTGTTCTGTTGGTAATTCCAGCTGACTTTTTTTCCAAAAAAGTAATTCCAGATGTGATCTGGGAGCAGATTGGTATAACTCCACTTACCCTCTGCCATCTTGCTGGAACTCTTTCAGACTTATTTTTACAGGACAATGCAGCACAACTATTCAGGAAATTCAAATTCTGAAACATATTCCAGCTTCAAATTTTCACCAACTGGAATCAGATTAAAGAAAGAATACATGAAGATCACCAACTTACACCGTACACCAGAATAAACTCAAGATGGGTAAAATATTTAAATGTAAGCCATGATACCTTAAAAGTCCTAGAGGAAAACTGGCAGTAAAATTTCAGATATCCCACACAGCAACATTTTCACTGATATTTCTCCTAGGACATGGGAAATAAAGGAAAGAATGAACAAATGGGACTATATCAAACTAACATGTTTCTGCTCAGCTAATTAAAACATCAGCAAAATGAAAGAGGAACCCACTGTATGATAAAACGTATTTGCCAATGATACCTCAGACAAGGGTTTGATCACCAAAATATATAAAGAACTTATATGACTCAACACCAAGAAGGCAGACAATTCACTTTAAAAAATGGGCACAGGACCTGAAGAAGTACTTCTATGAGGAGGACATACAGAGGGACCATAGACACATGAAAGGATGATTAACATCACTAGCCATTAGAAGGATGCAAATTAAAACCACAATGAGATACTGCATCACACCAGTGAGAATGACCATCATTAACCAATCAACAAAAAACAAGTGCTGGTGAGGATGTGGAGAAAAGGGGCTACTAGTACACTGTTGATGGGAATGCAGACTGGTGTAGTCACTGTAGAGAACAGAAAAGAATTTTTTCAAAAATTTTAAAATGGAACTGCTTTTTAACCCAGTCATTCCTCTGCTGGGATCATACCTGACAAATCCTGAAACACCAATTCAGAAAAACCTATACACTCAACATCACTAGTCATCAGAGAGATGCAAATTAAAACTGCATTAAGATACCACCTCACACCTGTCAGAATGGCAATCATCAGCAAATCAACAAACAACAAGTGTTGGTGAGGATGCGGGGCAAAGGGAACCCTCATACACTGTTGGTGGGAATGCAGGCTGGTGCAGCCACTGTGGAAAACAGTATGGGGTTTCCTT
>PVIW01011800.1:0-35503 GCA_004026585.1 Noctilio leporinus | reverse complement strand
ACTATACCCAAAGAATCCTGAAACACCAATTCATAAGAACCTATGCACACCTATGTTCATAGCGGCACTATTTACAATAGCCAAGTGCTGGAAACAGCCTAAGTGCCCATCGGTGGATGATTGGATCAAAAAACTTTGGTACATTTACACAATGGAATTCTATATGGCAGAAAGAAAGAAGGAACTTGTACCCTTTGCATCAACATGGATGGAACTGGAGAGTATTATGCTTAGTGAAATAAGCCAGTCAGTGAAGGACAGGTATCATATGATCTCACCCATTACGGGACAATAATGAGCAAAACTAACAACAAGCAAAACAGAACCAAGTGTATGAATACAAGGAATAGACCTGCAGTGGTCAGGGGGAAAGGGGATGGGAGAGTGGGGAGGCAGAGGCAAAGAAGGGGAGCAGCTTAGACAAGAACCTAGTATAAAGGAACCATGGACATGGACAACAGGTGGGATTGACTTTGCGGGGAAAGGGTGGGTGGGGAGGGGGACAGAGGGGAGCAAAAAAGGGATGGATGTAATACAACAACAATAAAATTAAATAAAAAAAAAGTTATGCTTTGGAACTATTATATAACACTAATTGTAAAATACTTAGCACATGTGCTATTCTTTATGTTTATAAAGCTCTTGTAAAGATAGAGCATTTAAATGTTCTGCCCAGTAGCAATGTCATGAAACATTGGGCAACCATTTATAAAATAGCTGGCCAAACTAACTCATGTAGTATCAAAACATACAAGAGAGGGAAAGTTAACTAGCTTAAAAAAAGACAATTAATGTTAGTTTTGGATTAAAATTAAGTTTAAGATTAGAGTTAACTCGTATTATCTGCTCTATTTAAGCAAATTAGCCATCATACACTGTTTGCTTTTTAAATTTCTTATGTTTAATTGTGGTAAAAAAAAAAAAAAAAAAAAAAAAAAAAAAAAAAAAAAAAAAAAAAAAAAAAAAAAAAAAAAAAAAAAAAAAAAAAAAAAAAAAAAAAAAAAAAAAAAAAAAAAAAAAAAAGGGGGGGGGGATAAAAAGAAACAGCTCATCACCAAAAGGAAAGGAGGAATGCCCAGAATGATCATTAAATGAAACAGGGGCAAGCAAACTATCAAATATGGAATATAAAATAATGATGACAGTGAAGCTCAATGAGTTCCGCCAGCTGAAAGAAAACCACAAACCACAAACAATTCCAGGGTAATGATTAAGAACTCTAGGGAGGCTACAAGGAACTTACTGAGAACTACACCAGCATTAAAAAGGACATAGAACTATCAATAAGGGCCAAGAGAAAATGAAGAATACAATTTCTGAATTGAAATATAAATTAGAAGGAATCAACAGCAGGCTAGAGGAAGCAGATAATCGGATCAGTGAGCTGTAGGAAAACACAGAAAAATATTCCAACACACTGCAACAGAGTGAAAAAAAAAAAAAAAAAACTGAACAAGAATGAAGAGGTTGTAAGACAGCTGCAGGACAATATGAAATGCAATAATATCCATATCATAGAGACACCAGAGGAAGAGAAACAAGGAATGGAAAACCTTCGCAAAAAGGTAATGATAGAAACCTTCCCTAACATGATGAGTGAAAATGTTACTCCAGCTCAGGAAGCACTGAGGGTCCCAATGAGGATGAATCCAAATAGATCCACTCCAAGACACATCATAATTAAAATGGCAACATTCAAAGACAAAGAGAGAATCCTAAAAGCGTCAAAAGAAAAGTAGAAAATAACATATAAGGGGGCTCTGATAAGGCTATCAAATGATTATTCAACAGAAACAATACAAGCCAGAAGGGAATGACAAAAAAAAAAAAAAATCCAAATAATGGAGAACAAAGGCCTTCAACCAAGCAATACTTGACTCAGCAAGGCTCTTATTCAAAATGGAAGGAGAAATAAGGAGTTTCTGAGACAAAAGAATACTAAAAGAACACATCTCTATCAAACTAGTATTGCAAGAAATGCTAAAGGGTCTGCTTTAAAAAGATGAAGAAACAGAGAGAGAAAGAGAGGGACATAGGTACAAAAAGGAAAAATGGCAATAAATGTCTATCAACAATAACCTTAAATGTAAATGGATTAAATGTGTCAATAAGAAACAGGGTTGCTGAATGGATAAGGAAAGATGACCCACATATTTGCTGTCTTTAAGAAACCCACCTCAGAACAAAAGATCAACACAGATTGAAAGAGAAGGGATGGAAATATATATTTCAATCAAATAAACATGAAAACTAGGCTGAGGTAGCAGTACTTATTTCAGACAAAATAGATTTTACAATGAAGGCCATAAAAAGAGACAAAAAAGGACATTTCATAATACTTAAGGGAACAACCCATCAAGAAGATATAACTCTGGAAAACATATATGTACCCAACATAGAAGCACCTAAATATATAAGGAAAATCTTGAAGGACTTCAAGAAGGATATGGACAGCAACACACTAATAGTAGGGCATATTAATACCCCATTATCAACAATGGACAGATCTTCCAAACTGAAAAAAACCACCAAAGACATTATGGCATTGAACAACATTCAACATGAAATGGACTTAAATGATATATGCATAACCTTTCATCCCAAAGAAGCAATATATATCCATTGTGCTACCAGCCAGGGCTCCTGAATAACATGCTTTTAAATAAGGAATGGGTAAACAAGAAAATCAAAGGTGAAATTATAAAGTTTCTGGAAACAAATGACAATAAGTACACAACAGCCCAAAACCTATGGGGCACAGCAAAGGCAGTCCCCAGAGGGAAATTCACAGCAATACAGGCCTACCTAAAAAGGATAGAAGAAGCTTATACAAAAAGCCAAACCATAAATCTTCAAGAACTAGGAAGCAACAATAAACAAAGCCCCAAGCAAGTAGAAGGAAGGAAATAATCAGGATCAGAACTAAATCAAATGACTTAGAAACTAAAAATACAATTTGAAGAATCAACAAATACAGGAGCTGATTCTTTGAATAAAAGAAACAAACTGACAAGTCTTTATTTAACCAGTCTCATCAAGAAAACGAAAGAGAGGATCCAAATAAACAAAATCAGAAATGACAGAGGAGATTTCACAACTGATACTTCAGAAATACAAAGGATTGTAAGAAATTACTACAAACAGCTTTATGACAAGAAATATGACAACCTGGGTGAAATGGACACATTTCTGTAAATGTACAATCTACCAAAACTGAATCCAGAAGAAGCAGAAAGCCTGAATAGATCAATAACAACTAGTGAAATTGAAGAAGTAATCAAAAATCTGCCAAAGCACCAAAGCTTAGGACCAGATGGATACACAGGTGAATTCTACCAAAGATTTAGAGAAGAATAAACTCCTATTTTTCTCAAGCTATTACAAAAAATTCCAAGAAGAAGGAAGACATACAAACTCCTTCTATGTGGCCAATATTATTCTAATCCTCAAACCAGGTCAAAACACAACTAAGAAAGAAAACTATAGACCAATATCTCTAATGAACATAGATGCTAAGATTAACAACAAAATATTGGCCAATCGGATTCAGCAATACATTACCATGATCAAGTGGGAATCATTGCAGGGATGCAAGGATGGTACAACATTTGCAAATCAATCAATGCAATACACCACACAAACAAAATGAAAGACAGAAACCATATTATATCAATAGATGATGAAAAAGCAATTGAAATAGTACAGAAATATTTATGATAAAAACACTCAGCAAAATGGGAATAGAGGGATCATACCTCAACATAATAAAGGCCATATATAAGAAACCTGAAGCCAATATCATACTCAATGGCCAAAAACTAACAGCTTTCCTCCTAAGATCAGGAAAAAGACAAGGCTGTCCACTTTCTCCCCTCCTGTTCAACATCTTGTTGGGAGTTCCAGCCACAAGTATGAGAGAATAAAAATGAATCAAAGGTATCGAAATTGGAAAGGAAAAAAAAACAACTGTCATTATTTGCTGCTGACATGATATTGTACACATAAAACCTGATAGATTTTACCAAAAACCTGCTCAACCTAATAAGCAACTTTATCAAAATAGGTGGATATAAAGTCAATATTCACAAATCAAAAGCATTTTTGTATACCAATAGTGAAACATCAGAGATAGAAGCTAGAAAGGAAATCCCATTTACCACAGCAACAAGATAAATAAAGTACTTAGGATAAACTTAACTAAGGAGGTAAAAGATCTCTACTCAGAAAACTAAAGAACATTGAAGAAAGAAATTAAGAAAGATACAAAATCATTGATGCATATAGCATTTTCATGCATGGGAAAAATTAACATCATTAAAATGTAATTCTACCCAAAGCAATCTATAGATTCAATGCAATCCCAACTTAACTAACAATGACATATTTGAAAGATATAGAAAAGTACTTCAAAAATTTATATGGAGCCAAAAATGACTACAAATGGCCGCAGCAATCTTGAGAAAGAAGATCAAGCTAGGAGGTATCAAAATACTCAACATGAAACTATACTACAAGCCTTCTGTAATCAAAACAGTTTGGTACTGGCATAAGAATAGACATATAGATCAATGGAATAGAATAGAGAGCCCTGAAATAAAACCAGGACTGTATGGTCAATTAATATTTAACAAAGGGGGAAGGAACATAAATTGGAGTAAAAACAGTCTCTTCACCAAGTGGTGTTGGGAGAGCTGGACAGGGACATGCAAAAAAATAAAACTAGACCACCAATTTACACCATACACCATAATCAACTCAAGATGGATAAAGGTCTTAAACATAAGCAGTGTCATCATAAAGGTTCTGGAGGAAAATATAGGTAGTAAAAATTTTGACATCCTACGCAGAAATATGTATACTGATACTTCTCCAAGGGCAAAGGAAATAAAACAACAAATAAACAAATGGGACTATATCAAACTGAACAGTTTCTGTTCTGTTAAAGGAAATGCCAACAAAATATAAAACAAACCCATGGTATGGGAAAGCATATTTGCCAATGATACCTCAGACAAGGTATATATTATTCAAGATATATAAAGAATTTATGAGACTCAATATCAGAGACAAATAGCCCAATTAATAAATGGGCAAAGGGCCCTGGAATGCAAACCCTAAGGTTGCTGGTTTGATTCCCCAGCCAGGGCACATAACAAGGTTGCAAATCAGGTCTCCTGTCAGGTCAGTAGCTGGCAGCAGGTGAAAGGCAACCATACATTGATGTCTCTCTCCCTCTCTGCCTCTCTTCCTTTCCCTCTCTCAACTATAATAAATAAAATATTTGAAAAAATAAAATTAAGAAAATTAAAAAAAAAAATTTAAATGGGCAAAGGACCTGAACAGACTAATCTCTGAGGAAGCCATAGAATGGGCCCAAAGGCATATGAAAAAATGCTCAACATCACTAGCCATCATTGAGATGTAAATTAAAACCAAAATAAGATACCGCCTCACATTTGTCAGAATGACAATCATCAACAAATCAACAAACAACAAGTTTTGGTGAGGATGTGGGGAGAAGGGAACCCTGGTTCACTGTTGGTGGGAAGGTAGACTAGTGCAGCCACTATGGAAAACAATATAGAGTTTCCTTAAAAAACTAAAAATGGAACTGAGTTTTGATGCAGAAATTCCACAACTAGGATTAGACCCAAAGAATCTTGAAACACCAATTCATAAGAACCATTGTACCCATATGTTCATAGCAGCACTATTTACAATAGCCAAGTGCTGGAAACAGCCTAAGCACCCATCAGTGGGTGAATGGATCAAAAAATAGTTTATACATTTACACAATGGAATACTACACAGCAGAAAGTAAGAAGGAACTCCTAACATTTGTAACAACATGGATGAAACTAGAAAGTATTATGCTTAGTGAATAAGCCAGTCAGTGAAAGACAAATATCATACGATTTCAACATTACAGAACACTAATGAACAAAGCAAACACAAACAAAGCAAGCCAAAACAGAATCAGGTACATGAATACAATGAACAGGACTTCAGTAGGCAGATGGGTGGGGGATGGGGAAGAAGGAGGTCAAGAATGAGCCCAGTTTAGTTAAGGAACTAGCATGGAAGAACCACAGACATGGACAACAATTGGGATTGACTTTGGAGAGAGTGGCTGTGTGGGGAAGAGGAGAAAGGGGAGGGGAAATGGGATGGATGTAATACAACAACAACAACATTAAATTAAAAACACTTAATTTTCTTTTCCTTACTTAGAAAAAAATATATAAGGTGCTGATTCTTAAAACAAACAAACAAAACAAAATATAAAAATGTCCTGCTTCTTGTTAGAATCATCAAGCAGGGGGAAACAATCATAAAATAGGGTTTAACCAACAACACAGGCAAAAATTTTAAAGAATGCTATGAGCAATTACCTGTAGTTTAACCCATTCTAGCACACACAGAAAAAGTAACACCTGAGATCCGATGTGAGCTCACCTTGGGGACTTGCCCTTGAATACCATAAGTAACCTGAGACTGAACACTGCTAACTAACCACAGACATTAAAAAAGAGGTTGGAGACACTGCTTCTAGTAAATGAAGCAATTTCATTATAAAGTTTCCAAGGCCTAAGTCAAACAAAATCTGAGGCAATGGGAAACATTCCTGCTCTCTCAACTGTCTATAATCAAGTAAGCTAGACAGGGGCCTGACTCAGAGATGTGGGAGCCTGGTTATCAGAGGTCAAAAGGCTGTATTGTGCTGTCAACAAAGAAGTGAAACAATTTCTTCAACATTCTATTTTACGGGTCTTTTCCTTTCATCATGCTTGCCTGTGAACCTCTCTAGGCTTTCAGCTGCTCACCTATGACTCCTCCATAAAATCAGAGCCCTCTACACAACTTCTTGGTAATGAAAGCAGGGATCCAGCTTTCAAGAGATGCAGCTGCATTTTGACCTGTGATTTCTGATTGGTTTAGTTTCCTGCATAATCCATGAGTCTTCCTGGCCCTCCCAAACTGCATAGTGGAGGTCACATAAGAAGCTAACATTTAGAGGCATTGTCAAGTGCATATAACATAAAATGTATATCACCTGTGGGCCATTGTTACATGGGTTTGATGCAAAAATTCAGAGAAAGCAAATTAATAAGGGGTTAGTCCTGGATTCAGCAATGTGACCCTGAGAGAGTCGTAATGCCCTGGGCCAAATTTCTAGGCCTTCCTCTTAATGAGGTTGAAATTAAGTAGACAAAGGTATTCTTACTTATTTCATATAACCCATGTTATCATGTTATAATTAGCATCGGATCTTGTACCCCATGTGGGTCAACATGCTGGGAAGCCTCCTCAGTGGCTCCCTGTGAACCCTGTCATCCTGATATGTGTACATCTTTGAGACATCACTAAGTGGCTACCAACCAGAACCTCCACCACAAAATACAGCTATGGTGATGTGAAGTCAGATACAAGTTGCCTTTAAAGATAATGTCAATTTACTCTTTTTACTTTTTATGAATTTGTGTTTTTCTGCTTTTGTTTCAACCTCTTATTTTCTCTCTTTGTTTTTCTCCCTCTGCTTTCTCCTTTTTTATATCCACAATATATTGAGGGTTGAGGGACTAGAAGCATTTTGGGGGGTGGTAATAGAGAGGATGCTAGTAGATATTCTTTGATTCAAAAGACAGCTATCCAGAACAACAACACTTTGACCTAGAATATCAATAGTCACTCTGCTTGAAAAGCCCCATTGCAGATGCATACTAAGTACTTGCTGTTCTTTAGTTCAAAATATGTATAAGTAGTGTAGTTTTTTCCTTAAAGATGTTATTTATTATTCTTAGAAAGAGAGGGAAGGGAGAGAAGTAGAGAGGGAGAGAGACATCAATGTATGGGTGCCTTTCACTTGCCTCCAGCTTCCAGCTATGGAGCTGACTGGAGACATGGCTTGCAACCTGGTTATGTGCCCTGGCTGGGGAATTGAACCAGTGACCTTTGGGTTTGCAGGCTGTCACCTTATCCACTTTGGCACCATCCAGGCTGAGTACTATATGTTTGAAGGCAGTGTAGCCTATAGATAACAATTACAGGAATATCTAAAAGAAGCAGAAAATGTATTTGATAAGATTTAATATTCACCTATGATTTTAAAAACTGTCAAGATTTATAAAATAACTTTTTCTTGACTATATAAACACTGTGTATATCAAGTCCACGGATGACATCATGGAAAAATGGATATATATTTTTCTAAGGCGAGGAAAAAGATAACATGCCCACATTCTGAAATAAATGAAACATTATACTGAAATTTCTAGCTCCAGCAATCAGAAGAATAAATATAAAAGGTATTTATATAAAGAAAAAAGTAAAATTGACATCTTGTAGATGACATCAGACTACTTGGAAAAAAAAAAACAAAGAGAATGCAATTTTAGAGCATTGATTAGGGAATTTAGTAAAAAAAAGTAAAAATATAAAATTGATATGCAGTAATATGTCACATTCTTATGAACTTATTACAAATACTAAAGAAATATTTTAAAATTAAAGTAATCTAAAATAAGAAAGACCAATGCTAACAAAATTATAAGAAATTGAAGAGGACACAAAATAATGCAGAAGGATAATTTGTGAATATAAATTGAAAAAATTAAATTGTGAAAATATCCACAATTCCTAAAGAAATATACAGGTTCAGGGTAACTTCTATTAAAATACACACTTTATTCTTCTCAGAACACAAAAACATTCTGATATTTATATTGAAGCTCAAAAGATCCAATGGAGAAAAAACAATCTTGAAAGAGAACAAAGTTGAAGGTTTGACCATCTTTGATCTTAAACCAAACCACAAATGCTAAAAGCAAAAAACAGACACAAATACTAATGGAAATAAATGAAGAGTCCAGATATAAAGCCTCACATTTCTGGACAAGAAATGTATGACCACAAACATGAAAATGTACACTGGAGTAATGAGAATATTTTCAACAAGTGGCCTTGAGAGTACGAAACAGATACATGCTAAAAATAAAACTGGATCACTCCAATTCCCAATATATAAGAATGCCATTAAACTGATGCTAGCAACACCCACCTTTCCTTGTCTCCAACTAATTCCTGCTTCTTTCACTTCTCATTACCTCCACCTGGCCCCAGCCCCACCCCCATCTTTCAGCCTTCAGGCTGATGCCATCCTTGCTCATGTCTCTTTGCCTTCCAACCACTTCCAAACCCACCTATTTTATCCCAGAATTCTTCATCCTTATAAGTTTTATCTGCTTACCTAATTTCTTTCAATAGCTCAGAATTCATTTTTAACAGTGCTCAAGAACTCCAGTAATGGAATCCTTCTCTCTTCTGGCTGAAAACAGACCTTGCTCAGGTGAGACTGAAATACAATGGACAAAACTGATTTAAGTTGGAAAACAAGAAGATTTGGTTAAGCCTGACATCCTTTGGAAATCAGGACATACATGCAAGAAAAGAGTCAGTTGGAAGGCAGGGAGAGTTGGGTGAAGGTAGAGTTGTCTGTAGCCCTGGGAGTATTGAGCAGGGCTAGAGTCAGTTGCAAGACAAAGAGAGGTAGCTGGGTCTAAACTTACCTGTGAGGCAAGGAATGGTGAGGTGCTGATTTCAACTGAAAGGCAGGGAAATGTGGGTGGAGCTGAAACCTGCTGGCATACAAGGAGACAGGCCTGGTGTCAGTTGAAAATATGAAAAAGGTGGGTGGAGCTGGCATCTGTTTAGGTTTATTTCTGTATATGATTAAAATCTGCAGCATATATTTTCACCTCCTTTGTCATATAAATGAGGGTGTTAGTCTGGGCCCCCTATTCTGTTCCATTGATATAGGTGTCTGTTTTGTACCAATACCTTTCTGTTTTGATTATTATAGCTTTACAGCACAGGTTGCACATACAAGGCCTGCAGGCTGAATTCGGTCATCTACCTTGTTTTATCCAGTCTGGCACCTTCAGTACAGCACCAAATTTCTACCCGGCCCACTTAACTGTTAACAAGTAGTTAACATTTATACAGTCCTAACATTACTTTCAGCCCTTTGAAGACAACTGCGAGGCTGATGTGGCCCCAGGTGAAAATAAATTTGACACCCTGCTATACAGTATAATTTAAGACCATGGATTTTGGTATCTCCAATATTGTTAGGTTTTTCTTTTCTTTTTTAATCTTTAAATTTTATTGTTGTTGTATTACATCCAACCCCAATTTACTCCCCTCTCTCCCCCTCCCCACCACCCATTACCCCGAAAGTCAATTCCACCTGTTGTCCATGTCCATGGTTCCTTTATACTAGGTTCTTGTCTAAGCTGCTCCCCTTCCTTGCCTTTTCCTCCCCCCTCCCCCCAACCGCTAAAGACCTATTCACTGTATTGATATTTTGGCTCTGCTTGCTTGCCATTAGTTTTGTTCATTATTGTCCTTTAATGGGTGAGATCATATGGTATTTGTCTTTCACTGACTGACTTATTTCACTAAACATAATACTCTCCAGTTCCATCCATGTTGTTGCAAAAGGGTTAAATTTCCTTCTTTCTTTCTGCTGTATAGTATACCATTGTGTAAATGTACCAAAGTTTTTTGATCCAATCACTCACTGATGGGCACTTAGGCTGTTTCCAGCACTTGGCTATTGTAAATAGTGCTGCTATGAACATAGGTGTACATAGGTTCCTATGAAATGGTATTTCAAGCTTCTTTGGGTATAGTCCAAGTAGTAGAATCGTTGTATCAAAAGGCAGATCCATTTTTAGTTTTCTAAGGAAACCCCATACTGTTTTCCACAGTGGCTGCACCAGCCTGCATTCCCACCAACAGTGCACGAGGGTTCCCTTTGCCCCACATCCTCGCCAACACTTGTTTTTTGATTTGTTGAAGATTGCCATTCTGACAGGTGTGAGGTGGTATCTTATTGTGGTTTTAATTTGCATCTCTCTGATGACTAGTGATGTTGAGCATTCTTTCATATGCCTCTGGGCTCTTTGTATATCTTCCTCAGTGAGTTGTCTGTTCAGGTCCTTTGCCCATTTTTTAATGGGGCTGTCTGTCTCCCTGGTGTTGAGTCACATTAGTTCTTTATATATTTTGGAGATCAGACCCTTGTCTGAGGTATCATTGGCAATTATGTTTTCCCGTACAGTTGGTTCTGTTTGAATTTTGCTGATGTTTTCTATAGCTGAGCAGAAACTTTTCAATTTGATATAGTCACATTTGTTGATTTGTTTTTTATTTGCTTTGCCCATGGTGAAATATCAGTAAACATATTTTTGCGTAGGATATCTGAAAGTTTACTGCCTATATTTTTCTCCAGGACCTTTATGGTGGCACTGCTTATGTTTAAATCCTTATCCATCTTGAGTTTATTCTGGTGTATGGTGTAGGTTGGTGGTCTAGTTTTATCTTTTTTGCATGTTGCAGTCCAGTTCTCCCAACACCATTTGTTGAAGAGACAGTTTTTACTCCATTTTATGTTTCTTCCCCCTTTCTCAAATATTAGTTGACCATTGAATCCTGGGTTAATTTCTGGGCTCTCTATTCTGTTCCATTTATTTATATGTCTATTCCGATGCCAGTACCAGATAGTCTTGATGACAGTAACCTTATAGTATTGTTTGAAATCTGGTATTGTGATTCCTCCAGTATTATCTTGTTCTTCTTTCTTAAGATTGCTGTGGCTATTTGTGGTTGTTTTCAGCTCCATATAAATTTATGAAGTATTTTTTCTGTTTCTGTGAAGTCAGTCATTGGTATTTTAATTGGGATTGCATTGAATCTGTAGATTGCTTTGGGTAGTATGGACATTTTAATGATGTTAATTCTTCCCATCCATGAACATGGTATATGCTTCCATTTATTTTTATCTTCCTTGATTTCTTTCTTCATTGTTCTGTAGTTTTCTGAACAGGTCTTTCGCCTTCTTAGTTAAGTTGATTCGTAGGTACTTTATTTTTCTTCTTGCTATGGTAAATGGGATTTGTTTTCTCATTTCTATTTCTGTTGTTTCATTATTTCATACAAAAAATGCTTTTGATTTCTGGATATTGACTTTATTCCCAGCTATTTTGCTAAATTTGCTTATTAGGTTGAGTAAGTTTTTGGTGGAGCCCATTGTGTTTTGTATGTACACTATCTTATCATCTGCAAATAATGACAGTTTGACTTCCTCCTTTCCAATTTGGATACCTTCGATTCCTTTTTCTTCTCTGATGGCTATAGCTAGAACTTCCAAGACAATGTTGAATAGAAGTGGAGAAAGTGGACAGCATTGTCTCATTCCTGATCTTAGGGGGAAAGCTTTCAATTTTTTTCCCCTTAAGTATGATGTTGGCTTCAGGTTTCTCATAGTGGCCTTTATGATGTTGAGGTATGCTCCCTCTATTCCCATTTTGCTGAGGGTTTTATCATAAATGATTGCTGTACTTCATTAAATGCTTTCTCAGCATCTATTGATATGATCATATGGTTTTTATTTTTCAATTTGTTGATGTGGTGTATTACATTTATTGATTTATGAATGTTGTCCCATTCTTGTATCCCTGGGAGGAAACCCACTTGATCATAGTATATGATCTTTGTAATTTACTGCTGAATCCGGTTGGCCAATATTTTGTTGAGAATTTTAGCACCTATGTTCATCAGAGATATTGGCCTGTAGCTTTCTTTCTAAGTTGTTCTTGCCCTGGTTTTGGGATTAGAATAATATTGGCCTCATAGAAAGAGTTTGGGAGTCTTCCCTCTTCCTGTATTTTTTAGTATAGGTTGAGAAGGATAGGAGTTAGTTCTTCTTTAAATGTCTGGTAAAATTCACCTGTGTATCCATCCAGTCCAGGGCTTTTGTGCTTTGGGAGATTTTGGATGACTTCTTTATTCTCACTAGTTGCTATTGGCCTATTCAGACTTTCTGCTTCTCAGCTCAGTTTTGGTAGATTATACATTTCCAGAAATGTGTCAATTTCACCCAGGTGGTCATATTATTTTTTGTCACCAAGTTGTTTGTAGTAATTTCTTACAATCTTTTGTATTTCTGAGGAATCAGTTGTGATTTCTCCTCTTTCAGTTCTGATTCTGTTTATTTGGGTCCTGTCTCTGTTTTTCTTGATGAGTCTGGATAAAGGCTTGTCAATTCTGTTTATTTTTTCAAAGAACCAGCTCCTTGACCTGTTGAATCTTCCAATTGTAGTTTGAATGTCTGAGTTATTTAGTTCTGCTTGGATCTTGATGATTTCTTTCCTTCTACTTTCTCTGGGCTTTGTTTGTTGTTGCTCCTCTAGTTCTTGCAGCTTTATGGTTAGGTTGTTTTTATAAATTTCTTGAAACCTTTTTAGGAAGGCCTGTATTGCTATAAATTTCCCTCTGAGCACTGCATTGCTGTATCTCATAGATTTTGGGTTGTTGTGTGTTCATTGTCATTTGTTTCCAGGAACTTTTTTTATTTCATCTTTGATCTCATTGTTAACCCATTCATTGCTTAAAAGCATGTTATTCAGTCTCCATGAATTAGAGAATTTCTGTTTTTTTTTTTCCCCCTGAGATTGGTTTCTAGTTTCAAGTCATTGTGATCTGAGAAAACGCTTGGTATGATTTCAATTTTCTTGCATTTGTGGAGGCTTGTCTTATGACATACCATGTGGTCTATCTTAGAGAATGATCCATGTACATTTGAAAAGAATGTGTATTTTGCTTCTTTGGGGTAAAGGACTCTGTATACATCAGTTAGGTTCATTTCCTTTAGAGTGTTGTTCAATGCCACAACATCTCTGGGCATTTTTTGTTTGGAAGATCTGTCCATTGTTGATAGTGGGGTATTAAAATCCCCTACTATGAGTGTGTTGCTGTCTATGTATTTCTTAAAGTCTTCCAAGATTTTCCTTATATATTTCAGAGCTCCTATGTTGGGTGCATATATGTTTATTAGAGTTATTTCTTCTTGATGGATTGTTCCCTTAAGTATTATGAAATGTCCATCTTTGTCCCTTTTTATGGCCTTCATTGTAAAATCTATTTTATCGGAAATCAGTATTGCTATTCCAGCTTTTTTTTCATGTCCATTTGCTTTATAGATAGTTTTCCATCCCTTCACTCACAATCGGTGTCGATCTTTTGTTCTGAGGTGGGTCTCTTGAAGACAGCATATATGAGGGTCATGTTGCCTTATCCATTCAGCTACCTTATGTCTTTTGATTGGTGCATTTAATCCATTTACATTTAAGGTTATTATTGATTGATACTTATTCATTGTCATTTTCTCCCTTTTATGTCTGTATTCCTCTTTGGCTTTCTCTGTTTCTTCATTTTATTTGCTTACTTATTTTTATAGCAGACCCTTTAGCATTTCTTGCAATGCTGGCTTGGTAGAGATGTATTCTTTTATTCTTTTTTTGTCTGGGAAGCTCCTTATTTCTCCTTCTATCTTGAATGAGAGCCTTGCTGGGTAGAGTATTCTTGGTTGCAGGCCTTTGTTTACCATTAGTTGAAATACTTTTTGCCATTCCCTTCTGGCTTGAATTGTTTCTGTTGAATAATCATTTGATAGCCTTATTGGAGCCCCTTTGTATGCTATTTGCCATTTCTCTCTCTCTCTCTCTCTTTTAATTTTATTGTTGTTGTGTTACATCTATCCCCTTTTTGCTCTCCTCTGTCCCCCTGTTGTTTCTCTCTTGATGCCTTTAGGATTCTCTCTTTGTCTTTGAATTTAGCCATTTTAATAATAATGTGCCTTGGTGTTGGTCTGTTTGGGTTGATCCTTATTGGGACCCTCTGTGCTTCCTGAACTTGATTAATGTTTTCATTCATCATGTTAGGGAAATTTTCTATCATGACTTTTTTGAACAAGTTTTCCATTCCTTGTTTCTCTTCTCCTTCTGATATCCCTATGATACAGATGTTGTTACATTTCATGTTGTCCTGCAGCTCTCTTAAATCCTCTGTAATCTTGTTCAGCCTTTTTTTATTCTCTTGTACTGTCTTGGAGTATTTGTGTACATTATCCTCCAACTTGCTGATTAGGTCCTCTGCTTCCTCTAGCCTACTGGTGATTCCTTCTACTGCATTCTTCAATTCAGAAATTATATTCTTCATTTTCTCCTGGCACTTATTGATAGTTTCTATGTCCTTTTTGATGCTGTTGTAGCTCTCAGTAAGTTCATTGTATCTTCTCTGTATTTGTTTATAGTTTTGTTTTCTTTTGTTTTCAGCTGGCTAAGCTCATTGAGCTTCTCTATCATCATTCTTTTGAATTCCTTATCTGATATTTCGTGTGCCTCTGTTTCATTTGGTGGACTTTCTGGTGATTCTTCCTTTCCTTTTGGTGATGGACTGATTCTTTTTCCCCCCAGTTTTGGTGTCTGTTGTTGCTTGTTTTTTTGTTTTTTGTTTTTGTTTGTTTGTTTGTTTTTGTTTTCTTGTTTTTTCCTTGGATTAATCTGCTTTGCCTCATTGCCTTAGTTGAGCACCCTTCTGTGTTAGGAGATTTGTGGAGCTCAATGTTGCAGTCTCCCAGATTGTCTCCACTTGTTGTTCTTGGGGTGGCCTTTATTTGGGCTCTCTGGTTGTATTCTGGATTGTTTGTGTATGTTGCTCCTTTCCTTCCAGTCAAGACACTCCTTCTATCCTTCCTTACACAAATTAGGAGAGGGAGAATCAGAAAGCCTCAAGTATGAGTTAACAGTGTAAGCCTATGTATATAGTTGCTGCATCTGCCTCCCTGTTCACCCTTAGTGGTCCTTGATTGGGCCAGGAACAAAAGAAAAAAAGAAGAAGAAGGAAAATAATAATAATAATAAGCAAAAACATTTTAGGTGGCTGTTCACCCTTAATGATCCCTGATTGGTCCAGGTGGAGCCAGGACCTGTGGGCTTATCACAGAGAAAAACAGTATTTTTTTTCATTAAAAAAAAAAAAAGGAAAACATAAAAAAAAGAAAAAATAATATTAATAAAGAAAGGATGTAGGTGGCTGTTCACCCTTCATGATATCTGATTGGTGCAAATGGAGCCAAAACCTGTGGGTTTTGACAGGGAAAAAAGAAAAGAAAAGAAAAGAAAAGAAAAGAAAAGAAAAGAAAAGAAAAGAAAAGAAAAAAAGAGAAAAGAAGGAAAAAAAGAGAAAGGAAGAAAGAAAAGAATAAAGAAAGGGTTTAAGTGGCTTGGGAGGGGAGGAATACTTAGATTGAGGACTTGGAATGTGTTGTAGCCAGAGAGTGAGTAGACTTTAAATCAAGAGTAGGGGGAGGGTCTTGTGTATTTAGGTGCATTGAGATAGGGGAGGATTAAAAATATGAGAAGTAACTGTTGAAAAGGATATGTTGGGGATTAATAGTTCATGTAGCTCTCAGCGCAACTCAGGTGCTTGAGATTAGCAGCGATCCATTTCCTGAGGCTGCCTCTTTTGTTGGTCAGGTCTCTGTACTCTTACAGTCTAGCTGGTCTTGGAGTGGCAGAGACTATGGTTGTCAGAGTCAGGGCTGATTCTGAGTGTCAGCCCGCAGGTAGGCTGGGCCTTCAGTATCCTAGCTGGGTTTTAGGGCTGCTGGTGTTCTGGGGCCTGCAGGGTTACCCCTCCAACCCCTGGTGGAGGTTCCTGCCTGTGATGGGCACCTGGCACCCCTGAAGGGCAGCCTGTAACCTTGCTGGTTCCTGTGATGACTGGCCCTGCCCCCACAGCTCCTTGAGGAGGCAGCCCCCATCTGCCAACAATGCCTGGGGTTTGTCAACATTGCCCAGCTCCTCTGGGTGAGGGCCAATCCTCCAAGAAGACCAGCTCTCTGAGGAGTCTTTACACCACCTCTGTGATGCATCCCTCCCATCACGTCTGCAGTAAGGCCTCCCCCCTCGCAGGGGCTTCAAGCTGCTGTTTCCCAGGTGAACCATCAGCATTGTTTTTGGCCCTCTTGATGCCCTGACCAGTAGTCTTCCCTGCTCCCCTGCTCATGCTCCCACAGGACTCTTCTCCTCCACCTCTGGCCCAGTGAGGAGCTTCCTCTCTGTGTTGCCAGAGTGAGGCTCTCACATACACAGTCCCTCCCCTGCAGGAATTCAACTCCTCATCCCCTCTAGCATTTGCCCTTGCTGCCCACACTTCACTCTTATGATTTCTAGTCACCATGGAGCCCAGAGCTGGCTTCAGTTAAACACGTTCCTCTGGGTAGAGCAGCCATTGCCCAGAGCCAACCTAGGCCCACTGGCCGGTTTGGAACTGTCTCACCTGCTCTCCTGCAGGTCTCTGCTGCCTCTGGGCTGTGCTCCCCTGAGTCCAGATGCTGACCGCTCCAATTCTTAGGGACCTGAAGATGTCTTACACTCCCTATCCTATCTCCCAGCTGCTCTGGTACTTGAGAACACCATCAGCACTGCTCTCTGCTCTATCACCATCTTTGATCAGTGATTTAATTTTTTTGGCATTGAAACTTACACAGTAATTCACATAGTCAATCGTTGATAATGTATAAGTATTTAGGATGTTAAAGTGGTTTAATGTGGCAGTTACAGGTATTATTTATAATAATTCATTAAAATAAAGTATTATAAATTAAAACTTGCTCTTCAAACATTTCATTCCAGCCCTGGCTAGGGGCACAGTGGATAAGGTGCCAGCCTGTGAACCCAAAAGTCGCTGATTTGATTCCCAACCAGGGCACACATAACCAGGTTGGAAGCCAGGTCTCCAGCCAGTTCTGTAGCTAGAGCCAGGTGACAGGCAACCATTCATTGATGTCTCCCTCTCTGCCTCTCTCTGTTCCCCTCTCTCTCTAAAAATCTTAAATAAAATCTTAAAAAATAAACACTTCATTCCTAGTTAAATAACATTCCTAGTTAAATAAACATTTAACTATGAAAAGGACATTTTAGTTAAGTCCTTTTTAAATCTCATTATTTCATATGTAAAAACCAAAGGCAAGTTTTCTACATTAAAATCACCACTTAGCCCTGGCTGGTGGCTCAGTGAATTGGCACCAGCTTATGAACCCAAAGATTGTTAGTTTAATTCCTGAGTCAGGGTTCATAACCAGGTTGTAAGCCAGGTTTCCAGCCAGGTCCATGACTGGACACAGGTGAAAGGCAACCATACATTGATGTTTCTCTTGCTTTCTTCCTCTATCCCTGCCCTTATCTCTAAAAACAATGAATAATGTCTTTTTAAAAGTAAAAATAAAATAAATAAAATGGCCACTTATATATGGAAGTTCCAGAATTTTAAAACTGAAAATACATACATTTTAAGCACTACATATCCTCTATAGATATATCAAAAAGCAAATAAACAAATATAAAAACAAGTCCTCAGAGAGAGTTTGGATAAACCTGGAAAACCCCATGTTATCACTAGGTTTTGTACAAGCAACTCTGAGGAACTTGATGTTATAGGATCTAGTTACATGTCCTCTTTGTGGCACAAAATAGTGGTGATGGAGGTAATGGTGATAAGCAGCAGAACAGACACAGCATCTGCAGTGAGAAACAGTGGAAGGAACCACAGCTTAAGACAAACTTGAAGCAAAATCAGGATTCTACCAGGCCTTCCTCACCCACAACTAATGCTCTGAGATCCAAACTGTGTTCTCTGGAAATGTGAGATCTTTTTTCTGGACACAAAATCATCACACACACCCTTTTTACAAAGTCCTGTGATCCTTCCTTCTAGACAGCATTTAAAAAATGCAACCAGATTAGGCAAAGGTGATGAAAATATTGTAACTGATCTTTAAAAATTAGATCTCAAATAATATATTCTATGATAGTTGGACTCTCTTACTAGAATTGAAGATAACAGACTATTTCTGCATCCTTCACTAAGTGTTGCTAATTGACCCAGAATGTGCCTGCATGTAGCACATGTATCATAAATAGTTAAATGAAATTTATTCAAAATCATCTCAAAGATCTGAATGGGCCTTTTTTTCCATTTGTTTGCATGTTTTTGCTGCCCACAGAATACCTAACCTGGCCACCCAAGTGCACAAACCAGGACCAAACAAGTGGCATTACACAATCTTGAAGGTTTCCTTCCATGTAGTACTTAACACTCAGAATGGCCACAGGCCAGTCAGGAAAAAGGTAAAGAGATTTGTATGCAAGTGGAAATTCATAAAATTCAACAACCACAGTGGATTCACCTGTATATTCTGCAGAAAAAAGCACCAGAAAAAAACCTGCCATCGCTGATTCACTTAATCTATCCAAAATCATACAAGGATTATTTCATACCACTCATTTTTCAGACATGCAAAATGACTCTCATACAGATGAGGGGATATTCTCATGACACACACTGGATGGTGGCATACCTTTAGCTGAGGAGGTGACCACTACCCACCTCCTTAATGCTGGTCTAGAATGTTTGGTTGGTATTGAACACCAGATAAGTGAACAGGTAGGTAGGCCTGTAAGTGATGTTCTTCATTGGAAACCTGGTACCACAGACACTATGGAACATTTTTACCATTATGAATTTTATGGGACACTTAAGTTGCAGGCCTCATTCAGGAAAGAAAGTTCCAGTGTGCCTTTGGACTGTTTCTGAGCTTTATTTATTATCACACTTCATAGGATGGTTTCTACTGAAAGAGGGAAGATTAGACTAAGCTATTTTACAAGTTTCTGTATATCTTGTCACCTCAAAGACTAAAATTTTGTAGGGCAGACACTGAGGCCTCACTTGTTTTCACCATATCCCCAGAGATTTAATACACTGTTGCAATCTTACAATGCCACTGAATTCAAAATAATTGAACACAATTCAGCTCTTGTATTATTCTTTGTCTTAGTAGATTCACTCAAAAGTTCAGCTGCTGAAGGAAATATATGAGTGTGAAATATTTATAATTTATAGCTCCAGCTCCAGCTTCACAGGCTATAACTCTAACATTATTATTACCCCTCTCTGAGAGCAAGAACAATGTCAGGCATCCAGCCTGACATTGAATTCATTGTTCATTGAAATTCAAACCATGCTTGCTTTTAGGCTGTCCAATACTATCACAGTAGTCATTGATGGGCACATGTTTTAGTGACACTTTTAGTCACTGTCAGGTGTTTACCACCAAACTTGATTTCTCATTTACTGAGTGATCATTTGGATCCTTTCCTTGGGATGGGCTATTGTCTTTATAAAACCATTAAATATTTGCCACTTTTATAAAATTGGACTCTCTATAATGACAGTATGAAAAATCAAATTTAAATAAAACAAAGTCACAATCAGTGCCTTTATTTGAGATCAAGAAGTCTCTCTCTTTGCATGTTGATCCTGCACACTATCTCCAAATTGGAGGAAAAAAGATATTGTCCCAATTTTTCCCTTAATGGTAGAGATAGATCAAGCCTCAGAGCTTAAAATATAATGTGGTTCATCCAGTGGTTTCAGTTCTGGCCTGTAGGTTCTTGCAGGACAGCTTGATATCTTCAGGCCTCTATTTTCTATTTCCTACAATCTCTAAGACTTTCTTTTCAAATTTCTATAATGGTATTGTTAGTACCAGGCTCACCGAGACAATACTCTTAATACAAACATCTCAAAGAATGATTTCTGTTGTTCCTTAGCTAAAAAAATGGCTTGGGGGAAAAAATAGAATAATTTCTACTCAAAACTAAGCTCAAATTGTGCATTTATAGCTTAGACTTTTGTTTTTATCCTCTGTACACCAAACCTCTGTACCTCCAAACATATCTCTAACAGCCAAGGGTTCCTAGGCGAGCTTTCAGCTGGTCCCTGGATGATGCTTGCACAATGATGCTTCTGCAGAGAACATAAAACAGTAATGCCTTGTAGTGTTCATGGTACCCAACCTTACATACAGAAACATTGTTAACATGATTACATATATTATAACCATTCTAATGGTCAACAGCACTAATTATGTTGGATTCATGTTTCACCCCATGACTGGTGACATAAGATGAGTATGGATAGGACCATGTTAGCAGAGAGGTACCCAAGAGGGATTCAAACATTGTCTGGTTTAGTCAGCCATTCTGGAGGTCTGCTGAAACTTTCAGAATGGAATTTTCCTACAACTGGTGTTGGCAGATGCCAAAAGCTGTTGTGTAAACCTGAGGCACTACAGTGGAGAACTGGTGGGTAAAGGGAAAAATGAAATGTAACTACGTTTTGGGCAGAATAAGTACAGTCAAGAGGTTAATAAAATATTGAAAATATAGTAAAAGGAATAGGAGAGAGAGAAAGAGAAAGAAAGAGAAAGAAGTGAAGGTGAGGAACACTTCTATTAGCCTCAAAGCCAGGATCTACCCTAGGGCAGCGATTTTCAATGTTTTTCATCATTCATTAGTTACTCAAATATTGAGGCACACCAAAAACCATATAGTTTGCAAACAGGAGGGGGGGGGGAAGGTAAAAATTTGATCCACTCACACAGAAAGCTTATTGTTGTGTGGGCTGATGTTATGTCTGAACTTTCATAGTTTTGACAAACTAAGGGAAAATATGTCAGTTCCTCTGACTAAATAGTCAGATAACACATGCTTTATAAATTCTTGAGAAACATCAGTTGAAAATTGCTGCTATGGAATATCAGCTCATTATCTTTTGAGTGCCCTCTGCACTAGACTGAATGGACCCCATCTCACATACCTCTTTGTTGCGAATGGTCTAATTGTTCCCAGAAGGTAAGCTCTGTTAAAATGACTGGGGAGCTTTTGGTACTTCAAAGGAGGTGATGACATCAGCAGACACCCAGTCCATCAATGCCCAGCCTAAGCACATCTCTCTGTTGGAAATTGAGAGTGGGAAGGATGCTGATCAGCCCTGCTTTTGTTCATTTCCTGCATGACAGAAATCAGCTAGAAGAAACAAATAAGAAAAAAGAAAAATAATAGATATTCCTGTGTAGAAAAGATGAGTAGGGCTAGGGTCGGTTAGCAGAGAGCTAGCCCAAGAAGGCTTCAAAGTTCTACCTGCTTTAGTTCCCAATTCTGGTGGTTGGTGTCACTTTTTGAATGGCACTTTCATTCAACCGGTCATGGTTTTTCAAAAGTGATTTTGTCAACCTGAGGTACTGGAGTGGAGACCTTTTGTGTCAGAGGAGTGAAGGAAATATTACTCTATTTTGTAGAGAATCAATATATGCATGGGGTTTATCAATGAGCTCTATTAAAGAAAAAGAAAGAAAAGACAAAAAAGGGAGGAAGAAGGAAGGAAAGAAAGAGAGAGAGAGAAAGAAAGAAAATGTGAGAGAAAGAGACAGACAGACAGACAGTTAGAAAAGCAGGTGCCGGTGTGGCAGGGAAGCTCACAGTCAGAAACTGTAGGGGAAGCTCCTCCTGGGTGCCTGACTGTTGCTGGGATTGAGGCCTGTAGGCCAGGCCAGAGCTCCCTGGGGCTGCTGGAAGCCGCTCTACGTAACATCTCAAATGGATAGGATCTGCTCATGTCCTAGACACATCGACAGGGTGTGGCTTGGTTAGGATGTGGGTGAGAGACCTCATGTGACAAGCGGGTGCTGTAGGCTTTTACAGAACTCTCATTCTTGGTCCCCACAGGTACCCTCTCCACCTCCATCACTGCCATGGTGGTGCCTGCAGCTGCCTTCTCCAGGTAGTGTGTCTTCATCTTGCTCAGAGAGGAAGCCCCTGCCTGGGAGAATGAGAAGGCAAGCCCCACTGCTGCTGTCACTGCGGAGAGTCCCCGGTGGGCTACCATGGGAACCCCGCCAGCCACAGGGCACCCGTGGAGTACAGAAGTGGGCCAGAGTCTCCCAGCCCCACACTCGAGGGTGGAGGACCACCAGCCTGCTAAGGGATTACAGAAGCAGCCCCACAAACAGGGAGAGGAAAGCCCCTTCACAATTCCCCCAACCAGAGGCCAGGAGGATTCCCCACCTGTTCTCCAGCCTGCCAGCACCACTCCAGCCCCGCCTCTTGGGGGGAGGACTGGCTCTGGAGGCAACCACCACCCCTTGCCAGTCCTGCCTGAGGCGCTGGCTGCCGCAGGCCCTCAGTCAGCTGCTGCCTACCTGAGATTTCAGCCCGCACCTGAATCCTTTCCCTCTGGCCAGGGTACTCCTCTTCCCCTCCTCAGCTGTGGAGGGAGAGGGGCGTGTCACCACCACTGGAAGTGCCCATGCCTAGCCCCTTCTCACCCCACCCTTTGCAACCTGAAGAGGTGACAGAGGTGACCAGTGGAGGGCTCAGGGGCAGTGTCACACATAGGGGATGGAGACCCAGCGCAGGTGCCCCAGGGTCCCACCAGAGAAGATAGGGGTCTGGAAGCCAGGCAGGGGCTCCTGAGGCTGCTGGAGGACCCTTTCCCCTTGGAAAGCCACACCACCTGAATGCACCCAATCTCCTCTGATTCCAGAGGCTAAGTAGGTTCTGCCCTGGTGAGGACTTGGGTTGGACTTGGCCGGGGAATTATGGGTGCTGTAGGCTTTTGCCCACCAGCCCCCTCTGCTGACTACACCATCACCACTGCCCAAAGCCTCTGCCACTGCTCCTCGCACCTCAATAGGTGCCTTTATTCTCTCGCTAAGTGCTGAAGTCTGTGTCCAGGAGGGTGACCAGCCACCATCAAATCTTCCTGGAGCTACGGAGGGCAACCTGTGGGCTGCCAGGGGGGTCCATGCTGCCACAGTGCACCCCTTGAGTAGGAGCTTGGGTCATTGTCTCCTAGCCCAAGACACAGGGACATGGAAGCCCCCTCAGCACCACCTCACCTAGGGTCCCAGGGAGTCTCCCCAGCTCCTGTCAGCCCTGCCTGGACAACACTGGCTCCACACTGCTTGGGAGTGAGTGGCCTCATAAGGCCTCTGTAGCCCCTTCAATACACTCCTGCCTCTCTGTGCCCCCTGTCTGAGGACCTGTTGGATGGACAGGGGGCCCTACCTAACCACTTGGGTAGGGCAAGTCCAGTCTTCTGCTACCTAAGAGGTTGGGTGAGGAAACATCACCTTGGAGAGAGGTGCCCTGGTCCTGCTTATTGGAACTGCTTGGTGTGGTGGAGGAGAGGGGCCTGTGGAGGGGTCAGGCAGAACTTCACACAGAGGTGTGGGGATGTTCAAGTGGCTTCAGCCAATGCCATCTGAGCTAAGTTCTGAGGAGTTGGGTAACACCAGCATGCAGAATCACTCTGGGCCTCCTTCTTGAGGGACTCCTCATCCAGAGGTGGAATAGTGGTTCAGAAACCTCCAGCAGCTTCACCTCTGAGTTAGTTCATGGCTGGGCTACACACAGTCCACTGGGGTGTGTGCATCACCTGATCCTTCTCAGGCTGGAAATAAATGTAGCAACCCAACCCAGCACTTTGTGTGTAACTCCTATCATAGCTCAGCTGCTTTCTGCCTCTGCAGTGGATGTAGTGGCCACAATTGGAGATATTGAGTTTTCACAGGTCACGCTGATGGGGATCATCAGAAATGCTGACAAGGCAACAACCAACATGTCTTCCAAAATCCAGGACCTGACAGCTGTACCCATGTATGTGTGCTGCTGGGTGGCCCATGGTGATGCCCCTGGGGAAAGCCCTGTGGCTCCTCCACTAACATGGGTGGAAGTGGCTGGCCATCTGAGATCTGTGGAGAACAACAACATCATCAGAAAAAGACCTGGTAGTCTTTAAGATCAGGCCCCTGGGGCCCAGGAATGAGTTCACAGCACACATTGTGGGTGTAGGGAACGCACCCAGGGAGGCTGACTGGCACTATCAACCAGCCCTCCACAGGGGAGAGCATCCATCAGCCATCCAGCATGAGGTGAAGCAGGTGACTTTGGTGGCAACAGACCCATACAAGCCAATGGCACCCCTGTGGCCCCAAACCAGGTGATGAATTGAATGCAGGCTTGTCCAAGACCCAAAGCATTCAACATTCCCCATCTCCAGAACCAGCTTCAACATGTGTGTGAGTCACTGCCACCTTCAAGGGGGCTATGTGTTTCCTGGGCACCCAGGGACACATCTCTTCCACTGTGGGTGATGATTGCTTTCAATCCACGGATGCAGAATCAATGGACCTAAGAGGGTCCCCAAGCCCTTCTCCCGCTGAGCCTGTTTTCACCACCTGTTTGCCCAGTCTGTGCTTGCTTTGGACCAGTGGGCCTCTAGAAAGTAGGTTTCATCTAGTAAAAGCCTCACTGGACCTCCTTTGCCACCTGACTGCCTTTGTGTTTCTTGGAAGCTCAGAGGGAGATCAGCCACTGACTGAGATGTGAAACAGAGTGCAATTCCTTATCAACAAGTGAGCAATGTGCTAGCTCAAGGAAGCTCAATAGATGGAAGGAAAAGAAAGATGCTAGCAAGTGAGTTGGGTAGTGCTTCTTTTCTGGGCTTTGGCTATCTGTCCTCCAAACATCCTTCCTGGGCCTGCCTGTGTGGATCAGTGGATTGAGTGCGGGCCTGCAGACTGAAAGTTCACTCACTGGTTGGCTTCCCAGTCAGGCCACATGCCTGGATTATATGCCAGGACCTCTGCTGGGGGTTCACCAGAGGCCATCAACAGATGTTTCTCTCCCTCTCTTCCAAATAGAATAGACAGACCACATTCTCCCCTCGCACCACTCTGCAGTCTCACTCAGTCTTGGCTCTTCTTCAACACCAACAAGCTACCCCCATCCCTTGTCTTCCCCCACTCTCTGGATGCTTCTCTCAACTGCCAAGATGCCAAAAGACCCTGACTTGGAGTCTTCCTTCCAAATGGGAAGGGTATATGATCAGTGAGCCAGGTAGAAAACCAGCAGGCACCGTCCCATCCCAAGGTGACAACCACAGCCCTTTGGCTGCCTACAGTCACATGTGAAAACTGTTCTGACTTCCCACACAACCCAGAAAGATCAGAATGTAAAATCTCTCAAGTAACAGGTGCCAACAACAAAACACATGGATGACTCTAGGTGAGCCTAATCAAATAGGTCTTAATCTCCCTTTTCCCCCTATTGTTTATATGGCCTTTCCCACAATCTTTCTCCATACCCATACCCTGCCATTGATTTCTGACATTTCTCAAGTCATGGGATAGATTCCTTCTCTCACACACACACACACACACACACACACACACACACACTCCACAGGAACAGCTCTTTCTCAACTCTTCCCAGCCTACCTCTTATCTTCCCACTTCTAAAAGTGCTCCTTGGACACAAAGAGCATGTTTTTGATCTTTGTGTTTCAAATGCTTAGCACTATGTCCAGCATGGGAAGTGGACCCATTAAATGACTGTTGAATCAACCATTGGCTTATCTCTTTACAACAACCCCAATGCACCAGAGGAACTGTCTATCAAGCACTGGTACTTTGAATCATTTGGCAAAGGCTCACCATTCATTGAAGTGATCTGTATGCTTACTATTAGAGAAAGATTCCTATCATGTCATGTCTGGGATTTTAGATGGCTCAAGAACTTCAATAACCACTATTGTTCCAAATGGCCAAATGGAGCTCCTTCAAAGGAACATTTGGGCATCATTCTATCTCAGTTATTGAAAAATTTATTATTTGACGTGCTAGCATTTTGCAACACAGTCAAGCATTCAGTTGAATAATTCTCTGAGTGTCAAAGGAAATGGGTCATTTTCATGAATTGAAATCATTAGCAAATACTTTAGGTCTTCATTCACAATTCACCAGATTTTTATTTTCAAAAATAACTTTCTCTGGACAAACAGATACACTATGATGTAGTGAACTAATCATGGTGATGTTCTACAATGTTATCTTGATGCACAAAGCCTTCATTGGATGCCACACATTCTCAATGTGATGTCATCCTGCATCACTGTTATTTCAGATGTTCTCAATGAGATGTCACACAAATATTTGGTTACATCACAAAGCCTGACTGTAACATCAGAAAATCTAAATGTGATATAATAATGCTTCACTGTGATTCCCCACATTTTCCCTATGGTGTTACAAAGCCTACAGTGTTGTTTCACACAACCTCACTGTTATGATACAATGTACACAGTATGATGACTCTCAACCTCTTCATGATACCACAATAACCCAATGTGATTTCACACATCCTCAGTTTGATGTCACAAAACATTCACTGGGATGTCAATCTCATTGTGATGCCACTAAGCTCCATTGTGACTTTCCAATTTTCACTGTGATATCACAAAGGCTTCACTGTGATATCAAAATTGCTCACTGTCATATCACATGGCCTTCACTGCAGTGTCATCTAGGCCTATTGTTTGATCTTACACAAGTTCATTGTGATATTACTGGCCTCAAATGTGATTTGCTCGACCCTCACTGAGATGGCACCATCCTTCACACAACCTCACAGTGATATCTCAAGGATCTGTTTTGATTTTACACTTATATGTCACATAGCTATCACAGTGATGTCACAAACTTCACTGTGATTGTACACATCCTCACTGTGATGTTACAGATACCTCACTGTGATGTCATACAGCCTCATTGAGAAATCAGAACTCAACAGTGATTTCACACATTGTCACTGTCACCTCAGAAAGTCCCCACTGTAATGTCACATGACCGTATTACATTACGGGGACCTACTGTGATATCACACAGCCTCACTTGGATGCCTGACACCTTCAGTGGAATGTTATAGAGCTCCACTCTGATTTGGCACATACTTCACAGATTTCTGTGTGATTTCACAGAGCCCTTGTTGTGAGATTACACAGCCTCCATGGGATGGAATAATGCACCACTATCATTTCATGAATTCTCAGTGATGTCGCATTGTCCTCACTGTGATGTCAAAAAAACTCATTGTGATTTCACAAAGCCCTCAATGTGAGTTCACCCAGCCTCAGTTTTATTTGATAGTGTACCTCTGTGATTTCCCATTCTCATTGTCATGTCACAAAACCCTCAGTGTGATGTAAAAAGACCTCATCATGAGGGTCTATGTGATTTCACACAGCCACACCTCAATGTCACAAAGCCTTCACTGTGAAGTCCAAAAACCCCAAAGTCATGTCACAAAACATTTTGATGTAGTCCATCCATGCTGTGGTGTTACAAAGCTCTCACAGGGATGTCACAAAGCCTCAGTGTGATGTCATAATTCACCTCTGTGACTTCAAAAGTTCCACTGTGATGTCATGAAGCCCACACAGGGATGTCACATGACCTCAAAATAATGTGCTGTACTCTGTGATTTCACATATGCTTACTGGGATATTACAAAGCCTTCACTGTAGCATTATAGGTCTATAATGTGATTTTATACAAACTAATTGTTCTATCACAGTCCTCCATCATAATTACACACAAAGGATAAATGTATTGCCACAAAACTTTTTTGATTTAAGAAAGCCTTCGTTTGATGTCACAAACTCTCAGTGTGATGTCACATGACAATATAGTGGTATCAGAAGGAACATGCTGATGTCATACTGCCTCACTTTGGTATCACAAAGCATTCACTGTAATGTCAGAAACCTCTTCTGTGATTTCACACATGTTCACTCAGATGTCACAATGCCTTCACTGTGATTTGACACATTCTCATGATGGTCACAAAACCCTCAATATTACATCACAATTCTTACTGTGATGTCAAAAATACCTCCCAATGATGTCACTCAGCATTATAATGATGAGAAAAAGTTCCATTTTGATTTCACACATGATCACCCTGATGTCACAAAGCCCACAATGTGATGTCACACAACCTTAGTGTGAAGTCACAAAGCCCTCAATGTAAAGGAACACCAGCTCTCCATGATGTCATAAGTACCCCTTGTGATTTCACACAATCTCATTTTGATGTCACAAAACTCTGTTGTGATTCTCTCCAACCACATTGTTACATCACAAAGCCCTGTCTGTGATATCACTCAGCCTCAATGTGGTGTCTTGGTGCCCCTTTGTGACTTCAAAAAGTTTCACTGGGCTGGTATAAAGCCCTCACTGTTATGTCACATGACCTCAAAAGGATATTATGCCACATTCTGTGATTTAACATATGCTCACTTTGATGTTGCAAAGCCTGCTCTGCAGTGTTTTAGGTCTCTAATGGCATTTCATACAAAGGAATTTTGGTATCACAGTCCTCCATTGTGAATACACATAGGATCACAGTGATGTCACAAAACCATTGTCATTTCACAGGGCCTTCATGTGATGTCACAAACTCTCATTCTGAAGTCTGCAACCATATTTTGGTATCAAAAGGACCACTCTGATTTAACCCATCCTCACTCTGATGTCATAATGCCTTCACTCTGGTCGCACAGTTACACACTGATATAGGAAACCAATCACCATGATGTCATACAACCTCATCATGATGCCACAAAGCCTTCGTTGGATGCCACACATTCTCAATATGATGTTATCATGCATCACTGTTATTTCAGAAATTCCCAATGGGATGTCACCCAAAGTCATGGTTATATCCCAGAACCTGTTATGTCAGAAAATCTAAATGTGATATCATAATGCATCACTGTGATTTCCCACATTCTCCCTATGATTTCACAATGTCTACATTGTGATTTCACACAACCTCACTGTTATGACACAAAGTTCACAGTATGATGACTCATAACCTCATTATGAAACCTCAAAAACCCAGTGTGATTTCACACACCCTCACTTTGATGTCACAAAACATTCACTGTGATGTCAATCTCATTGTGATGCCACAAATCTCCATTGTGATGTTCCCATCCCCACTGTGATTTCACAAAGCCTTCACTGTGATGTCAAATGTGGTCATTGTCATATCACATGGCCTTCACTGCAGCGTCATTTCAACCTATTATGTGATTTCACACAAGCTTATTTTGATATTACTGGCCTTAACTGTGATTTGATAGACCCTCACTGTGATTCTCTACCCCTCACTGTGATATAACACAACCTCACAGTGATATCTCAAGGACCTGTTACAATTTCACACTCATATGCCACATAGCTTTCACTGTGATGTCACAGACTCCATTGTGATTACACACATCCTCACTGTGATGCCACAGATTCCTCACTGGGATATCACATAGCCTCATTGAGACATCAGAAAACTCAACAGTCATTTCACATATTCTCAGTGTGATCTCACAAAGTCTTCACTGTGCTGTCACATAACCACATTGTAATATCACAGGGACCCACTGTGATTTCACACAGCCTCACTTAGATGTCAGAACACCTTCAAAGGAATGTCATAAAGCTCCTTTCTGATTTGGCACATACTTTCTCTGATTTCACAGAGCCCTCCTTGTGAGATCACACAGCCTCCTTGGGATGGAATAATGTACCACTGTCATTTCATTAATTCTCAGTGATGTCACCATGTTCTCACTGTGTCATCATACAGACTCATTGTGATTTCACAAAGCCCTCACTGTGAGTTTATCCAGCCTTAGCGTGATGTGATAACGTACCACTGTGTCTTCACATTCTCATTGTCATGTCACAGACCCACATTCTGATAACATATAAGCTTATTGTGATGTCACAAAGCCCTCAGTGTGATGTAACACAACCTTATCATGATATCATAAGGGCCCATGTGATTTCACACAGCCTCACCTCAATGTCACAAAGCCCTCACTGTGAAGTCTTAGAAGCTCAGTCATGTCACAAAATATTTTGATGAAGTCCATCCATGCTGTGATGTTACAAAGCCCTCAATGGGTTGTCACACAGCCTCAACGTAATGTCATAATGGATGTCAGTGATTTCAAAAATTTCTACTCTGATGTCATGGAGCCCTCACTGTGATGTCACATGACTTCAAAACGATGTTATGCTGTACTCTGTGATTTCACATATACTCACTGTGATGTCACATAACCTTCATTGTTGTGTCCTAGGTCTCAAATGTGATTTCATACAAAGGAACCGTGCTATCACAGTCCTCCATTGTGATTACACACAGGATTACTGTGATGTCACAAAGCCATTGTCACTTCATTGGGCCTTAATGTGATATCACATGCCCTCTCTCTTTTGTCATGCAACCTTATTATCAGAAGGTCCACTCTGATTTCATGTGTCCTCACTCTAATATCTCAATAGCTTCACTCTGATCACACAGATAACCTGCGATGAAGCAATCTCTTTATTGTGATGTTATACAACCTCACCGTGATGTCACATAGCCTTCATTGGATTCCACGCTTCTCAATGTAATGTCATAATTTTTCAGAAATTCTTTTTGGGATGTCACACAAACTCTTGGTAATAGCCCAAAGCCTGACTGTGACTTCAGAAAATTCAAATGTGATATCATAATTCATCACTGTAATTTCCCACAGTCTCCCTATGATGTCACAAAGCCTGCATTGTGATTTCACACAACCTCACTGTTATGAAACAAAGTCCACAGTATAATGATTCACAACATCTTCATGACATCACAAGGACCCACTGTGATTTCACACACCCTCACTGTGATGGCACAAAGCATTCCCTGTGATGTCAATCTCATTGTGATGTCATAAACTCCATTGTGATATCAAACACTCACTGCAATGTTGCACAACCTCACAGTGATATCTCAAGTTCCCTTTTATTTTCACACTTACATGCCTCATAGCTTTGCTGTGATGTTACAAACTCCATTGTGATTACACACATCCTCGCTGTGATGTCTCAAATTTCTTAATGTGATGTCATACAGCCTCATTATATCATCACAAATCTCACCATTGTTTTCACACATTCTCCCTGTGATCTCACAAAATTTGCACTGTGATGTCACATAACCACATTGTGATATCTCATGGACTCACTCTGATTACACACATCCTCACTTGGCTGTCAGAACACCTTCAATGGAATGTCATAAAGCTCCATTCTGATTTGGTACATACTTCCTGTGATTTCACAGAGCCCTCATTGTGAGTTTGCACAGCTGCAATGTGATGTAGTAATGTACCACTGTCTTTTCATGAATCCTCAATGTCACAGAGTCTTCATTGTTATTCCATAGAACCTCAACATCATGTCAGAAAACTCCATTGTGATTTCATTCATCCATACTCTGTTGTTACAAAGCCCTCACTGGGATGTCATCCATCCTCAGTGTGATTTCACTCACCTCCACTGTGGCATCTCATGGTTAACACTGGATCTAACACAGCCTCAAATATAAGGTCACACAACCTCCATTTTGATGTCACACAACCTCAACTGCCCTTTCCTGGCTTTCAGGTTCCTTTCCTAGCAGCAGCCGAACACCCCTGGGAAACTTGCACAGCCTTCACCTAATGGCTTCCTTGTTCCACTACCACATCTCTCTCTCTCTCTCTCTCTCTGCTCTTTTTATTATAATATAATATAAACATTTTATGAGCCCCATGCATGTGTTTATTCAGAACAAAATAGAGTAATATTTCCTCCTCTACTCTGACACAAAGTGTCTCACTTGAGAGCCGCAGGTTGACAAAACCCCTTTAGGCCTGAGCCATAATAAGTTGAATGAAAGTGCAATTCTGAAAGTGACAACATACACCAGAGTGGGAAAATAGACCAGGCAGAAGTTAGAAGCCTTCTTGGGTAGCTATCTGCTAACAGACCCTAGCATTAACCATCTTCTGGCAACAGGAATATTTGTACTATTTTAAAGAGAGTCAGAGAATCATCTGTTGGTACAATCTGATATGCCTAAAACAAAGGTCCTGGCCCAAAACCAGGCTGGTTCCCTGAAAGGGAATCTACCAGTGACCTTTAAGATTGCAGGCCCACACTCAGTACCCTGAACTACACCAGTAGAAACAAAAATATTTTCAGAGTACATATTCCAAAATCCTATGAAAGTAGCACTTCCCAACTCCATTGCTAGCTTCTTCCTTCCTACTCCATGTATCCTCAGCTTATTCAAGCTAGCTTATTTGTCACCTCCTTTTAAGAAATTCCACTGTGCTTCACCCTCGACAGTGGCTCATGTCCCTTTGAACTTCCAAGAAACACAAAAGCAGTCAGGTTGCAAAGGAGGTCCAGTTTGGCCTTTGATAGACAAAACCTACATTCTAGATGCCAACTGGTCCAAAGCAAGCACAGATTGAGCAAACAGGTGGTGAAAACAGGCTCAGTGGGAGAAGAGCTTGGGGACCCACTTAGGTCCATTGATTTTGCATCCGTGGAAGGAAATGAATCATCACCCACAGTGGAATAGTTATGTCCCTGGGTACCCAGGAAATCCATAGCTCCCTTGAAGGTGGCAACACACACACATGTTGAAGCTGGTAGTCAAGATGGGGAATGCTGAATCCTTTGGGTCTTGGGCAGGCCTGCATCCAACTCAGCACCTGATTTGGGGACAAAGGGGTGCCATTGGCTGGTATGGGGCTATCCCCATCAAAGTCACCTGCTTCACCAGATGCTGGATGACTGATGGATGCATTCCATCAGTCAGACTGTGGAGGGCTGGCAATTAGCGCCAGCCAGTCTCCATGGATGCATTCCCTACACCCACAATATGTGCAGTGATCTCATTGCCTTGCCCCAGGGGCATGATCTAAAAGCCTACCAGGTCTTTGTCTGATGATGTTGTTGTTTTTGTCAACAGCTCTCAGATGGCCAGCCACTTCCCCCATGATTGTGGAGGAGTCACAGAGTTTTCCCCAGGGATATTGCCAGGTGCAAACCTCCAGACTTAGGTCTATGGCTGGGCTAAGGTTAGGGTTAAATTAGTTTTAGTTTAGGATTAGAGTTAGGGTTTGGGTTAGGATTAGGTGAAACCATCCCAAATACCATATGTTGAGTTTTTTAGGGTTGAATGAGTTAAAGGCCCTTAAATCAGTTAATTGTTCTTGAGGTATTTGAGCAGGGTTTATAATTGGTTAAAGGTCCAGGTTAGGGCTAGGTGTTAGGTTTAAGGTTAGAGTTAGGGCAGGGCCTGGAGCTAGGGCTAGGGTTAAGTTAGGGTTAGGTTAAGGTTAGGTTTAGGTTTAGGATTAGGTTTAGCTGAAGCCTTCCCAAATACCATATGGTGTGTTTCCACAACTTGAATGGATTAAAGCATTTCAATTCAGTTAACTACTTTTGAGCTATTTGAGCAGAGTTTATAATAGGTTTGTTGGCTTGTTGTGTATTCCAAAGCTCTTGATTCAAGCCAATTAAACCTAGGCTTATATTAGTGTTTTCCTATACTTCTAACAGGTACACTTTGACCTTTCCCTAATTGCACTGACTACTATTATAGGGGGCTTGAATGACACATAAAGATGGGTATTTTGGATTCGAAAGATGGCAACAGAGTAGAGAGCAGTGATGATGGTGTTCTTGAGTACCAGAACAACTAGAGGACAAGATAGGAAGTGCAAGACGTCTTCAGGTCCCTAAGAATTGGAGCGGTCAGCATCTGGACACAGGGGAGTACAGCTCAGAGGCAGCAAAGACCAGCAGGAGAGTAGGTGAGGCGGTTCCCTACTGACCAGCTGGCGGGCCAAGGTCGGCTCTGAGGAGTGGCGGCTCTGCCCAGAGGGGCGCATTTGACTGAGGCAAGCTCCGGGCTCCCTGGCAACTAGAAATCTGAGCAGTGAAGTGTGGGCAGTGAGGGAAAACACCATAGGAAATGAGGAATTGAACTCCTGCAGGGGAGGGACTGTGTGAGAGACTCGCTCGGGCAACAGGGAGAGGAAGCTACTCACAGGGCTAGAGGCAGAGGAGAAGAGTCCTGTTGGGAGCAGGAGCGGGGGAGCAGGGAAGTGCACTGGCCAGGTTGGTGAGAGGGCCAAAAACAGTGCTGCTGGGCCACCAGGGAAGCAGCAGCTTGAAGCCCCTGCAAGAGTGGAGGCCCAGCTTTGTGCACCCACACAGGCCCCCAGGCTCCTGCAGAAACTCCAAACTGTGAACTGGGAACTAGTAGAGGGGGCAACTGACCCACCCATTGCCCGATACAAAGGCCACAGGTAACAGAGGCTGAGTAAAGGACTGCTCGGAGAGCTGGTTGGCTTGGAGGATTGGCGCTTGTCCTGGGGAAGCTGGGCAGTGTTGGCGGACCCTGGGTACAGTTGATGGACGGGGGCTGCCTCCTCTAGGAACTGCGGGGGTGGGGCCAGTCATTGCAGGGACTGGCAAGGTTTCAGGCTGCCCTGCAGGGGTTCCAGGTGACCATCAAATGCAGGAACCTCCACCAGGAGTGGGAGGGGACACCCTGCATGCTCCAGAATATCAGCAGCCCTAAAACCCAGCTAGGCTACTGAAGGCCCAGCCTATCTGGGAGCGGACACTCAGAATCAGCCCTGATTGTGAAAATCAGAGGCCCTGCCACGCCAAGACCGGCTAGACTATAGTCCGCAGAGACCTGACCAAGAAAAAGAGGCAGCCTCAGGAAATGGATTGCTGCTAAACTCAAGCACCTGAGTTATACCGAGAGCTACATGAACTATTAATCCCCAACATATCCTTTTCAAAAGTTACTTCTCACATATTCTTAATCACCCCACAATCTCAATTCACCTAAATATCCAAGACCCTCCCCCTACTCTTGAATTAAAGTCTACTCACTCTCTGGCTACAATGCATTCCCAGTCCTCAATCTAAGTATTCCTCCCTTTCCCAATCACCTAAAACCTTTTGTTGTTCTTTTTTTCCTTCCTTTTTCTTCTTTTTCCCTCCTTTTTTTTTTTTTTT
>PVIW01011799.1:0-35515 GCA_004026585.1 Noctilio leporinus | reverse complement strand
TTCCTTTATACTAGGTTCTTGTCTAAGCTGCTCCCCTTTCTTGCCTCTGACTCCCCCCTCCCCCTCAACCCCTTTCCCCCTGACCACTGAAGACCTATTCCTTGTATTCATATATTTGGTTCTGTTTTGCTTGTTGTTAGTTTTGCTCATTATTGTCCCGTAATGGGTGAGATCATATGATATTTGTCCTTCACTGACTGGCTTATTTCACTAAGCATAATACTCTCCAGTTCCATCCATGTTGTTGCAAAGGGTACAAGTTCCTTCTTTCTTTTTGCTATATAGAATTCCATTGTATAAATGTACCAAAGTTTTTTTGTTTAACCTCCCTTGACTGTTAAACTCTCTGCAGCCTCAGGCTTGGATAAATATTCAGAAAGCCAGAATGCTGCTCAAAAGTAAATGTCATGCCCCCAAGGAGGAGGTTAATTAATGTATAGAGGATGGATAACTGTCCGTTGTTACCTGTTAACTTAGAAATGCATTGTTGCCCTGGCTGCTGGGTAGTTCAGTTGGTTAGAACATCATTATGATGTACCAAGGTTACAAGTTCAGTCCCTGGAGCCATGTTTCTCTCTCTCTCTCTCTCTTTCTCCCTCCCCACTCCCCCTATTCCTTTCTCTCTCAGGTTAATAAATAAAAACATTTAAGAATTGCCCTGTTCTTTCTGGTGGTCTACATCATGGGTGCACACCAGGAGGTGAGCAGTAGCACCTGAGCTCTGCCTCCTGCCCCTCTCCCAGTCTGGTCCCATACATGAAAAAACTGTCTTCCACAAAACCAGTCCCTGGTACCAGAAAGCCTGGGGACTGCTGGTTTTACTATTAACTCCATATAAAACAGGGACCCTGCCCTGGAGGGGTACGGATTTCTTCCCAGTTGACCCCCACTGGGAGAAAGTAGCTGCTTTGCCCATGTATATGAGTCCCTCCTATTAAAGCTCTTATGAATTTGAATAAGGCTCTGTCATTTCTTTGAAATTTATCCTGAATTTAAACTTTTGGGACTTTTCCCCAACAACAGTCAATAAACATATGATGAAATGTACAACTTCACTACTAATTGAATACAAAAATTTAAATTGTATTGTACTGAATATAATAACCAAAATTAAAACAATGAAATATTATTTTCCCATAATTGTGATAAATAATGAAAATGATTAATAATAGTCATTGTTAATGAAGCTTCAGGGAAATAGATTTATCATGCAATGGTAGGCAGAGCATAAATTTGTTAAGTCTTTTAGTAGAGCATCTTGGCATTGCCTATTAAAAATTTAAATATGAATAGCCTTAGGCCCTGCAATTCTCTTTCCAGAAATCTAACCAACAGAAACACTTGGAAATGTATGTAATAAGAATGTTGTGTTAATGAAATATGGGAACTTATCTAATTGGTCCTCACTGGGAAATGACGGGATGTAACTTGGTATTTATTGCCTTACAACATAATATCAATGACAAAAAAAGTTCATATAATATCATCAACATGCTTATAAAGCATTAAGTGTATTTGTTAAAATATGTGTGTGGGTGTGCCTGAATGTTAACAGGAAAGGGTCTTAAAAGATCTAAACCAAATCACTGACAATGCTTATCTCTGGGGATGGCAGTGGAAGTGAGATATTGGGATGTAAGCAGGGGAAGGATAGACTCTTAAATTTTAGCTTTGACAGTGTTTGACTCTTTTACATAATCTGTGTCACAGCAGCTTACAAAAATGTCAATTTAAAGCATGTGTTGTGTAAACAGCACTAAAAACAGAAGTTTCATGCTGCCATAGGTGGAGGAGGTCTCCACAAAGAAGACCTCATGGAGGAAGAAGGGTGGATGAGGGATCTTAAATAAGATATACAATTGGAATAGGCTAGGAAAAAAGGGGTAAGGTCTCAGAAAGGGTGATGATGCTATCCACCAAGTCAAGAGGATTTCATTCATTCATCAAGTACTTACTGAGAGTTTGCTGTGTACAGATACTGTTCCAGACATTCACAGTTGTCATCATCACCATCATCCCCCAAAAGCATATATTATGTAGACCAATTCATGTGAAAAAGGCATTTTCAATGCTAGTGGGTATATAAATTCATTAACAACTATAGAGGCCAATTCAACTCTTTAAATTATATCAGTCTTTAAATTGAGTGTACCATTGGCCCCACAATCTTATTTCCAGGACTTTTTTCTAAGGACAGGAACATTAATGAAAATGTACTGACAAGGAATTGAAACAACTTTAGTGACAGTAACTTTGGAAGCTAAATTGTGGTACATCCACATCATGGAATGAATAAAATTCCACTAAAACTATGTATGGAAGCATATTTAACAACATAGGGAAATATGCACACTATTTAGTGATGTGAGGAAAGCAAGTCCCAAAATGGTATTTATGGTATGAATAGAGTTAGGTTTTAATTTTTGTGTGCATAAACATGTCTGGAAGGATTTACAATGAAATGTTAAGTTATAACTGGGTGGTGATTTTGCAAGTCATTTCTATATTTTTCCATGATTTCCTATTTTGGCAAATATGTACATATTTGCAATAGAAAACAACCAACATTTGGAAATAAGGGTAAATCAAAAAAGCCAATACTCCTCTGACATTTGCCCTGCCAAGAACTATCCCTTAAATTCACAAGCACAAGTCAACCTCAGTTTGCAACAGTGAAAAGAGACCATCAGTTTTTCTGAAAGTTTACAGGGAAAAACAAGCAATTGAATCTCACACTAAGAACACTGCAAGAACAGAATAGTTCAGGGTCAAGGGAGGGGGCAGGAGGACAGGTAGTGTTAGGAAGAGTTCCCAAGAAATGCTAGTCCCTCTCTCAGTGAATGGTGTGAGAAGCCCATTGGAAGGAGGAGAGCAAAGTTGAGCACACAGAAAAGATGAGCCATGGGTCCCAGCAGGGAAAGATGTTCAATTTAGACACACTTTTGATGGAGGAACTCAAGAATTGGAAAATTTTAACTTTAAAGTTCTATAGTTAATAAGCTTAGTAATTAATAGCATGTACAAAACTATTGTTTCAGGAACTGAAGGTATGACCCACCCAGACTCCAGGAGACCCCAGGCAATTCAAACTTTGTGCCCCTGGAGGAATGCAAGCAATCAAGTGGTATCTGAACCATTGTACTCCTGGGTCCACCTAGTCAACAAATGAAAGGGCACTAGGAAAGTTGCTGGACTGCAGCTTTTATCTCATTAACTGCTTGTTTTCTTTTTTTTCTGAATTCCAAACCTTATATCTACACTGTTTTCTACTTATAAAAAGTGTTTGCTTGAAATAAAATGTAAGTGAGTCTTTTAGGGAGCATAACCCACTGTCTTCTCAGGTCACCACTGGCCATCTGAATAAAGTGCTCCTAAAGATTCAATTCTTCTCTCTACTTGTTGGTTCTGGTAGTAATTGGCAGCACAAATGCTGACTTTTCTGGTTTCATGCTCAGAGTTTCTATTCAATACTTCAAGCCACATGCACTTTCCCACAGAACTTTTCATTGTGTTGATATTTTTTGCTACTGTTTTTCATATAACAGCTACCCAGGTGCAGATTTAGGAAAACAAGACCCTTGGAGGTGAGTGAGGCAAAGGGCCTGAGGAAAGGTGCCCTGGGAGGCTGGAGCCACAGGCCTGTCCCCAGCCTTGCCCAGGAAGGACAGGAGCCAAGCCACCACACACTCCCCACAGCCCAGTGCAGACAGGCTCCAAACTAAGCAAGCCTGTCTGTTTTCAGGCTGTCCGCTTTGGGTTACCTCTCCTTAATCCCTTAGAGTAGACCTCTGGAAACCTAAATGGGCCTTTCTAGAAGTATGGTCATTGATTCCTAAGGTTTTTAACCTTCTGATCAGAAACCCAGGGCCCAGCCCAGAGGCTGAGTAATTGTGAGAAACAGGAAGCTCTGAGGCAAGGCAGGTACAGCAGAGGAGGCTCAGCTCCTTGGAGAGCTAGAACCACCTCCAAGGGAGAGACCAAAATGGGTTGGGGGAGTGAGCAACAGACAAGAGACAGGAGGAGAGGAAAAGAAACAGAGATGTTGAGTGAAGGAAGGGGAGAGGAGGAGGAAGAAAGAAAGGGGAGGGTTAGGGGACAGGGGGGGTAAGAAGAGTGAGAAGAGAAAGGGGATTTTGAGGAGGGGGAAAGATGAGGAAAATGGAGGAAAGGCAAAAAAAAAAAAAAAAAAAAAGAAGAGAAGGAAATAAAGTAGAGGGGAGAGAAAAAGCAGAGGCAGATTTTTAATTCCAGTGGACACTTACAAACTGCTCCAGGTTTTCCGAGCAAGTACACGCAAATGTTCTGAAAGGAACCCACTTCACTTCCTGAAAGTAGATTCACTTTAGTCAACAAGATGACTACACTCACTTTAACATAGGGAACCTTTTTATCTATCCTAATTGGTAGGCTTACTGCCAAAACACTTAGCGTACAGCTTCAGAATACATTATGACTTAAAAATAAAAAGAACACATATACAATCTTATGTTTCAGAGCCAAGTGATACGCAGAGTGGATTTCCTCCCCAGCCTTCTGTTTTCTGTGCCAAAATACATGAGTATATTTACACTAATAGCCATTTATTTTCTTGAATTAATTTGCTTAAAAGAGTGACAACATTTTAGATAATGTATCATTCTGTGCTTAAGAACTTTACAGAAAATAAAATCCAAGGACAAAGGTGGACTGTTTAAAGACTATCCATGTAAATTATTTACATTAACATATCCCTTAATCATATAGGACACTAAAAATACCTTTCACAACTGAGTTTTATCCCTTGAAAAATGCTTATCAAAAGATCACTAATGCTTTTAATATTGTACAACTTGTATATAATAAAATTAGATTATTTTTTCATATTCAGGACTATCAGCTTTACTTGATGATCCCCTTGCTCTGGTGCTAGACCAAACTTAAAGCAATCTAAGATATAATTTTAGCAACCCCAATAGGAAATCTTATTAAAATTGTGAGAGGTATCTTCTTGAATAGAACATTGTGATAAAAAATGATAACCCTCAAGTATGGAACTTGGTAGCTAAAATGTACCAGATTGAAGACCATACCTCCTGTCTGTCTCCAGAAGGCAGAGGTACCTCTGGCCCTTTGCCCACTTTCAGGTGAATATCTCAGTGAGCTTTGGACAACAGATCAGAATCACCAGTCCTCCCTGTTACGATACCTGACAACTGACATCAGGACCTCTCCATGTGAGCCTCCTCCATGGATGTCTGGCACCCAAGGGCCAAAGCAATCCAGGCCACCAGACCTGAGCTTGAGGTGAAATGTCCAATCACTTCCTGCTTTCAAACATGAAGAAGGTTTTGCTGCAGGGGGCGCTGGAAAGCATGGGGCCAGACTCACCTCTTTTTGTCCTTGTTTTCATGTCTACCAAACATATCAGCCAAAAAAAATTATCTGTCTTCAGCCCATGACCTGGCTCATATGACTGTGGTTCTTAGAGGCCAAGAAGATGTGCTCTAGCCTAGCAGAACCATTCTGGAGGCTTCCTGGTCCTGCAGGGAGGACCACTGACATGTCCCCATGCTTCTCCCAAGAAGCAGACATGCTTACCTCTCATTTCTGTCTCTGAGGAGCCGTTGGACCAGGCCGTCCACTTATTCTTGTACTTACTGATTTCCTGAACTTTGCAGGTATAATGCCCTTGATCCGCTGGTTGGAGGGTCAAAACGGAGAGTGCGTAGAGCACTCCGTGTTTTTCTTCCAGTAGGCGCAGCCGCTGCTTATAGGAGCTGCGGCTGAAATTCCCATAGTACTGCACCACCCTGAGCTTGGTCATCTTAACCATCAAGGCCTCCTGGGAGTTGGGACGTGCAAAAAACCAGCGCACGGCCAGCAGGCTGTCTTTCCGCCTCTTCTGGGAGACATGGCAGAGAAGAGTGGCATTTTCCCCCTCCAGGTAGTTAACCACGGGCCCTGGGGACACAGTAACATTGAGGGCCCCACAGACCTCTGTAGAAAAAAAAGGAAGGAAGATAGTGAGGAAGGCAACTGTTTTTCAACAGGTGGACACAAGTGTGTCATTTCTCCAGGAGCTGATGTGATGGAGAGGTAGGCTGCCCCAACCCCTTCATGCATACTCTTTGCCCTCAGGATGGCCAGCAGGGCTCCTTTTGTGGGGGAACTTCTTTTTTTTTTTTAATTTAATGTAATTGTTGTTATATTACATCCATCCCTTTTGTGGGGGAACTTCTGTGGGAGCACATATCCTCCTCTATGAAATGATCCCATCCACAAAAACTGCCACTGACCCCCAGGCCCAGAAATATTATTTTTTAATTTTTTAAATCAGTTGTTGACACTTAAAATTTAGGGTACAATATTTCATATAAAAATTTGGATTTTAGGAATCTCTTAAAAATTCCCAGTCCTTATCATCCCTCCCTATCCACCTCCCCCGTGCCTGTTTGGTCCAGTTTCACCACCTGCATGAGTGGCCAATGTTGTGGGTTCAGGAGCTCCCTTTCCAAGCACCTTTCTCTGTTTTATCTACTTCAACTGTCATCAAGGCAGATTATCAATGCCAGTCAGGACTATATTAAACTAGCACCAAGAGCTAGAACCACAGGGGTTTCTCAGTTTCTTGCTCTAAGTCCCTTTGGACTCGGAGCTGAAGTGCAGAAATAAAGATGAATAAGCCCAGGAACAGGGAAGGGTGAGAGAACCTCCCAATCCACCCAAAGATGCTCCAGAATTGCAGGCCTGATCCACTATTTTCTGTCCATTGGTTTCTTAGTTAGATCTGCCTAAAGGGCTGCCCCTCCAGATTGTGCAGGATGACCAGCCTGCCCTGCAGCTTCTGGGTGGCCCTTTCCTCTGGCCAGCAGAACCCAGAAAAGACAATGGATACACAGAACCTCCTCTGTCCAAGCAGGGCTGTCTTCTCCCCAAGAGCCACATCCTTAACCCTTTGCAGTCCATTGCACAACTCAGGCAAGCACCATTCCCTGCCCAAACACTCATTGCCTAAGCATGTGTCCCAGGTCATCCTAAACCACAAGTGTCCCCCAAATGTCATCTGGTTTTACAAAGAGGCCCTGATGTCAGAGTCGCCAAAAGGTCTGAACTCAGATCAGTGATAAGGTAGGCAAAGAAGGATGACAGAGATCAGAAATCTGAATCTCATGCCGTGATGAGGCTGAGTCTACAACAGTAAGGCCCCTTGTATGTGTTGGGGTGAGTTAGGGATGCCACATAAAAAATATTCTTGTCCTAGCTGATGGCTCAGTGGATAGGTGCAGCCTGGGAACCCACTGGCCACTGGTTCGATTCCCAATCAGGGCAAATAACCAGGTTGCAAGCCAGATCTCTAGCCAGGTCTGTAGTTGGAGGAAGGTGAAAGGAAACCATACATTGATGTTTCTTTCTACCTCTCTGCTTCCCCCCCTTCCCCTCTCTCTAAAAATAATAAATAAAATATTTTAAAAATTTCTTGTCCTGGCAGGATAGCCCAGTTGCGTAGAGTGCAGTCCTATGCATCAAAAGGGTCAGGGTTGGATTCCCAGTCAGGGCACATACCTAGGCTGCGGGTTCAATACACATTTAAAGTGCATTTGGGTGGCAACCAATTGATGTTGCTCTCTCACATCTCTCTCTCTCTCTCTCTCTCTCTCTCTCTCTCTCTCTCTCTCTCTCTCCCTCTCTCCTTTCCTCCTTTCCTCTCTCTAAAATCAATAAACATATCCTCAGGTAAGGATTAAAAATTATATACATATTCTTCATTGTAAAAATCAGCCAATAAATTTACCCTTGTGTATGGTTTCCACTACTAATTTAACAAACTGAACACCTTGAGAGATATGACTTGAAGGTCAACGTTCTTTAATGTTCTTTCTCATCTCTTAGAAGCCAGGTTCACCAAGATGCTTCAGGATACTCCAGGACCCTTACTTAATCACGTTATTAAGTCTTTTACTATAGAAGGTAACATTCACAGGTTCAGGAATTAGGATACAGACATCTTTGGGGGTTGCTATTAAGCTTACCACATTATAATAGTTTCTTGTTATCTTAAAGACATAGATGGAAGTAAATTCTGAAGAAAACAATTGATGCTCAAATGGACTCTAAGTAGCTTGTGGACAAGAATAGTGTCTGTATCTGCAGTGACAAAGGACAAATTAGTCCAGGGAGTTAGTTACTCGGGGAATGCACACACTCTCTAGTAACAATCTCACTGTTGATACAAGTCACTGATGCAGGACAAAAGGGGGAAACTGCCCTCACTGTCTCCCCTGCATCTCACCCACCTGGTCTGCACCTTGCCCATATGCCATATTAAATTAGTCCAAGAGCATTTCCCCTGACCACTAAGGTTCTGTCAAAAGGCCCCCATGTTGGGACTTTCCTGGGGAGCAACCACACAGCCAGAGCATTGAGCTGACCCCATTCCAACAGCTTGATGGGCAGAGAGCAGCCGAGAGGCAGCAGCTGACTTCCAGACTTGAAGTCCAGCTCCACTCACCCTCAAGGATAGGCTCTCCACTGGAGGCAAGGAGAACAGGAAGGCAGGAAATTGAAATAATATGGGTGGGATGAGGGCAAGGCTGGGCCCCCATACCCTAGTCTCCTCCCATTAATACTGCATAAAGGAGAGATTTTTATGGTGACTGAAATCAGGAGAATATGCCAAGTGCTCTGGTCCCCAAGGAGGCCAGATTCCATCCTGGAAGCAAACTAGAATCCTTCCATTTCCACAGCTCAGGACAGGAGTCAGCAGCTCCCATGAAAGGAATAGACTGAGCCATCTTCCCAAGATGAGCCCTTCCTCCTCTTTACCTGTGTGCCTCTCTGCCTTCATCCATCCTCATATACTCTCACAAGTGGCTCCAGCACAGTTCTCCTAGCGAAGTGCAAAGACCCCTCATAGGGCTGAATTGTGTCCTCTCTAAATTCATATACTGAATCCCACCCTGCAGGGCCCCAGAATGAGACTATACTTGGAGACAAGGCCTTTTAAAAAAGTGACTAAGTTAAAATGAGGCCACTAAGGTAGACCCTAATACAATATCATCAGTGTCCTTACCAAAAGGGGACATTAGGGCACAGACCATGTAAAGACAGAGAGAGTTTATCCACAAACCATGGAGAAAGGCCTCAGAGGAAACCAACTTTGATAGCACCTTGATCTTAGACCTCTGGCCTCAAGGATCATGTGTACAGGAAGACTCATTTCAGGCCTGTATCTGCTACCAGCTGGATAATTATAATCACTTTCAATAAGAGGCTATGGATAGTTGACTGAAACTGTGATGCTCAAGAACAGATTCTCAGGTGGTAGGGGACCCCCAAGCCCATAATGAGCTTTCTCAGAAGACCAGGTATCCTGGGTCACATGCTCCCCTAGACACAAAGGTGCCTAACTTAAACCCAGAAGACACAGCTCATGTGTGTATTGTTGTGAGGAAGCACCACAGGAAGGAGTCAAGAAGATGCAGTTATGGAGCTGGTGCCTAGCCAAGGCTAGCTGAGTTGGATGCTTAGTGACGTACTAGGTGAAAGTCACACATAGCTTCTACCCCACCATAGTCACCAGGCCTTGTGTGGCTCAGGAAAGAATACTGAAGGTTGGTGGCACCCAGCCAGGACCACAGGAGCAAGGGCAAAACTGAAGTAAGAAGTCAGGTGGTATCCAGCTATAGGAGAGGGGAGGATGGGCATCACCAGACCCTCCTATATCAGGTAAGGTAAGGGAACAGTCCCAGGCAGGGCATAATCTCCCCTCTTCTGGCCTAGGATGGAAAATTATCAAAGTCTGGCCTGCAGAAGAGCTAAATTTCTTGCTTTGTGATACTGAATTGCAGAAAAATGTGGTAGCAGAAAGACCTCCCATGACTCCCCTCCCTAGGGAACAACCAAATTCAGAGTTCCCACTTCCCCTAGCCTATGCCCCAGATTATGCTTTGTCACATAACCACTCAAAACATACTTGATGAGCATCCATGTGCTGGGCACTGTGTGAAGAAGAAGGTGGCATTCCTAACTTCATGGAGCCTTCAGCCCAATGGGAAAGGCAGCTAGTCATCAGGAAAGACAGGAGTATGTAACAACAAACAGTCTCACATGCTGCACAGAAAATATGCAGGGCTTATACAAATCAGAGAAGGACCTTGATGTAGTCTAGGGCTCAGTTAAGAAAACCCAGGGAGATGACCATGAGCTGAAGGATGAGCTGAACTTAATGATGCAAAATTCAGGGCAGTGGGAAGAATCACCTTGTTGGGAGAAGGTCCCACCTGTTTGAAGACCCTGAGGCAGGAGGCACCTTGAGCACAATGGAAGCAGAAATCAGCATCCTCTGGTGAAGTCCACTGCCCCGTGGCCCATGCAGCCACCTGTGCCTGCAGGTGGATTTCAGGAGGGGACTCATGCCACAATCAAGGCCTCCCAAGCCAGTTCTTAGAGGAAGCAGGGAAGAGACTGACCCAAATAGAGAGGGACAGGAACCTTGTTCCTTCAACAAGCACAGGCTCCATTACTTGGGAGCCCTGGGCACCCCATGTACTCTGAGCACTGAACTGCTCATGGCCCTGGGACTTCCCATTGGTTTGTTAGGGCTGGGTAGAGAGCCAGGGGTTGGTATTCAACAAAGCCAAGTTGGAAACTTGGTTCTATTAGGAGTAATTCCCTCAGAGCCTCGGTTTCTTCCTCTGAAAAATGGGAAGATAATTTTTTATGTGGTTAGTATAAGGCTCCAATGGGAAACTAATTTTAAAATACCAATAATAGCACATGCCCTGAGAACTGAGGACAATAAAAAGTGACACACATGCTGACCCATGAGAAGGGTGGGCTTTCTGGATGTGTGACTGCAGTTACACGGAGCCCTGTGTTTGGAGGGGCCCCCCACTTGATTTAATCTCTTATCATTCTCTGGAACTTTTAATAATTTTTGAGTAAGGGGTCCCACATTTTCATTTTGTACTGGATCCCACAAATTATATGTCTGGTTCTGGCTTTAAGCAAACACTAAATTGATGCAGGTAGGATTGATTGAGTCTAACTCTCTTTGGTTAGTTCCTGTTTGGGTAATGTTTTCTAACAGCTCAGAAAAAGCCTAAAGGACATCAATATACTCAAATAATATACAACCTACCCATGTAGTACGCAACCATTTCTCACAAGAGGAGGATGGCAAGTTCCAGATGTAGGGGAATATAGGACTTCTACCAGAGACAAGGCACCAGCCTTAACTGGAAGCAGAGGTGGGCACAGCCTGCATCCTTCTCTTCCAACCTGGCCTGTGATGTGCTAGTGGCTCTGTGTCCTTTACTTCTTTTCTGTCCTGAGGAGTCCACCACACTCATTTCAGAGAGCCAGGAGACTCTGTGTTTATAAGAAATGCGAATTGCATGTACCACTTGACATAAAAAAATATCATTCTTATTAAATGGTTAGTCTGAATTCATGACAAATAAATCTCTGAAAATAACACAGCTGTATTCCTTGAAAACCCATGGCACTAGAATGAAGCACTTACTGAGCACCAAGCACAGATACACTTGGTATATGTACATGAATAACAAGCCCACCAGCTGAAAACAGCTCTCATTCAGGACAAACACACGGCTTTGGTCAGTGATAAAGGTTAACATATTTGCTGGATATGAACTCCAAGTCAAGTACTGTTCTAAGTAAGCATTTTGGTGTACTTTCCAAATTCATCCTCATACTATGTTTATCTCCATTTTACAGACAAGAGGAGTGAGGACCAGAGAGGCTAAGCCATTTGCTCAAACTCATACAGTACATGGCAGACCTGGGATTTGCATGTACACCATCAGCTTCAGAACCAACTCTCAAGCACTACTTTGTACCACAATGTAGCTTATACTAAATATTTTGCTCCTTGGTTTGCTATAAAATGAGAGGTGGGACCAGGTGACTGCTAAGGTTCTGCTTTGCCCCAAAATAGAGAAGTAGAGAAGTTCAGGGGTTATTAAGTCCAGACTCCAGACTTATGTATGAAGTGGCTCTGCCAGGCTCTCCCTTGGGGGATGGTGACAAGGAGTTATGGGTGAAACACTTAGAAGATTAAGTAGCACATGAAGAGTGCTGCCAAGCAGGAGCTGTCATCATTATCATCATTGTCTCAGCTATGGCCTTGGTCACAGCCAGAGCAGGCTCTAAAGGATCCTGAATTCCAGCTGAGGTCTCCTGGAATAGGAGAATTCCTTGACCCCCAAAAGCCTCTCTCTGGGGATGCCCTCTGACAGCATGTTAAGAATGTGGTCATGAAGCCTGGGGACAAAGACTCCTGGGCACTTCTGTATCCCATTAGCTGCTTGCTGGCTACTCCACACAGGCCACCAGAGCTGACCTGGCCCAACCATCCCAGCTAAACCTGCAGCCTTTGTCAGTCAACACAGTGACAGCACTAGAAGAAACATTTCTCACAATGCTGATTTCAGGTTCACTAGAAACCCTATTGCTCTATCCAGGGATACTGGGTCAATTTCTTCCCACCATGATGATCCAAGCCACTCAGATTCTGATCTATGCTAGCTAGTGCAAAGGTGAGCTCCACCACTTGGTAGCTGGGTCACCGTTGGACATTTATTTGACTCCAAGCATCAGCCTTCTTGTTTACAAAACAGCAACACAGCTCAGCCAGTATGAGCACAAACTTCAGATCCCAGCTCCGCCACTTACAAGCCTTGTGACTTAAGGCACTGTCAACTCATGGGCCTGTGCTTTTGTTTCCTCATTTGCAAATTGGAGACAGTAATAGCACCTCTCTTGGAGATTATTGGTGAGTTTCACTGAGTTAACATTTGTACCTGGATATATAAAGATTTGCTCTTGTCATTATTATTTTGAAGAGTTGCTGTGATTAAATGAGATAACTGTTCAGCACAACACTGAGAACCCATAGGCTCCCAGGAAACCTGACAGCCATTGATACACTTATTTTTACTATTATTCCAGCCCTGATGCAGGCAGGCAGGGCTCTACAAAATAGAGAGAAAATTCTTCATCAGCTCAGAAGTGAGAGCAGAAACCCCAAAATGAAAGCAAGCAGTGTGGGTAGAGGCTTCCCCTAAGGCGGGGTGCTATATAAATGGCCCCACTTCATCCAGTCATGAATACCCTGTCTCACCAGGCCTCATCATCGCAAATGGCCCAAGTATATGTCGCCAGCCCCCAATGCCAGCCAGGGAGATATAGCCCTTCAGACTTGGTCTGCCAAAGAACATCCGAAAAGAGTCAAAGGGAACCTGCTAACTTTTGTCCGTACTGACTGCAGAGAAAAAAAAAAGAAAGAAAGAAACCAACAACTCGGTGTCTCACTTTCCAGCTTAAATCTTCCACTGGGAAACCTAACTCTTGGAAGGGGGCTGTTCTGAGCCTCTGGACTGAGCACCAAGGTCCTAGCCAAGGAGAGAATGCAGGGGGCGGGGCGGGGCGGGAGTGGGGACGCTGCTCGTGCCCTACAGCAGGCATTCGTACAGCAATGGGGACAGCGCAGACCCGGCCTGCCAGCTCGCACAGGGAAGGGGAGGCCTGGAGGCGGCATTGCCTCCTCTCCAGGCCCGAGCCTTGAGCCCCAGCAGACCGAAGCCGCCTCCGCCGCTGCCCGCCCGCTCGCCCGCTCGCCCGCCCGCGGTGCTTACCCGGAGCCGGAGCCCATGCCAGCAACACCACCGCTGCCAGTGCCAGCAGCCGCATCTCCGCTTAGCGGCTGCCGCCTCAGGCTGACTCGGAGCCCGGTTGCCTCTGCGGCCCAGCCTCGCTGCCTAGCCCGCCTCGCGCCCGCCCCCAACCCTGGCCCCGGCCCTGGCCAGGCCCTGGCCCAGCCCCGCCCGCCCCTGGGCGGCCCTCCCCATTGGGCCCGGCTTCAGGGTGCCTGGGGTGCCCTAGGTGAGGAGAGCACTCTCACGACCATTCGCTGGTGATCTGTGAGTGTCTTGTTTTCACAACTCACATTTCACAGATGATGAAACAGGTTCTGAGAGCTGATGGCTGGACAGAGGAAATACGCAGATGGGATCCTTTATCTGTTAGCATCATAGACAGTTATTTCTAAAGGGAGGAAGTTTTAGAGCTTATAGGTGGGGTGGGGGTAAATAGCAAATGCCCCTGTGTGACCCAGCGACCCCTGCCACCTTCCACAGAGAGAGACATTTGTGAGCCAAACAGATCAGTGGAGGGAGAAGTCCCCTTCTGCTGCCGTGTACTGGGCTTGGGGGTGTCAGGGATGAGAGGATACACATGGACACTATTAAAAATAAGGACCACAGGTTGCAAGCCAGGTCTCCAGCCAGGGCCATAGCTGGAGGCAGGTGAAAGGCAACCATACATTGATGTCTCTCTCCCTTTCTGCCTCTCTCCCTTCCTCTCTCTCTAAAAATAAAATCTTTTTTAAAAAGTTAAAAATAATTTTTAAAAAATAAATAAAAATAATGACTAGCCCTGGTTGATGGCTTAGTGGTCACTGGTTCGATTCCCAGTCAGAGCACAGGTTGCAAGCCAAGTCTCCAGCCAGGTCCATAGTTGGAGGCAGGTGGAAGGCAACCATACATTGAAGTTTCTCTCCCTCTCTGCCTCACTCCCTTCCCCTCTTTCCAAAAATAATAAGTAAAAATAAAAATTAAAAAAGTGACCACTTACGACACCTTCAGCCACATTCTGGGTTAGGTAGTTGGCACCGTGTCACTGAATCCTGGCACTGTGACGCTCCTGGGACAGCTCCTTAATCTCCATATGTCTCAGTTTCCTCCATCTGTACAGGAGGGAAATGGACAAATTCCTCACCAGGTGTTTAACAAAATCAAGTGAGATAGTTCCAGTTAAGGCCCATGAATGTCAGCTATCCTTAGCATTTTATTTTATTTTATTGTTGTTGTATTACATCCATCCCCTTTTTGCTCCCCTCTGTCCCCCTCCAAACCCACCCATTCCCCTCAAAGTCAATCCCACCTGTCGTCCATGTCCATGGTTCCTTTATACTAGGTTCTTGTCTAAGCTGCTCCCCTTTCTTGCCTCTGCCTCCCTCTTCCCCCACAACTCCTTCCCCCTAACCACGGAAGGCCTATTCATTGTATTCATATATTTAGTTCTGTTTTACTTGTTGTTAGTTTTGCTCATTATTGTCCCATAATGGGTGAGATCATATAATATTTGTCCTTCACTGACTGGCTTATTTCACTAAGCATAATACTCTCCATCCAGTTCCATCCATGTTGCAAAGGGTACAAGTTTCTTCTTTCTTTCTGCTATATAGAATTCCATTGTGTAAATGTACCAAAGTTTTTTGATCCAATCATCCATTAATGGGCACTTACGCTGTTGCCAGCACTTGGCTATTGTAAATAGTGCTGCTATGAACATAGATGTACATAGGTTCTTATGAATTGGTGTTTCAGGATTCTTTGGGTATAGTCCCAGTAGTGGAATTGCTGGGTCAAAAGGCAGTTCCATTTTTAGTTTTTTAAGGAAACCCCATACTGTTTTCCACAGTGGCTGCACCAGCCTGCATTCCCACCAACAGTGTAGGAGGATTCCCTTTGCCCCACATCCTAGCCAAAACTTATTGTTTGTTGATTTGTTGATGATTGCCATTCTGACAGGTGTGAGGTGGTACCTTATTGTGGTTTTAATTTGCATCTCTCTGATGACTAGAGATGTTGAGCATTCTTTCATATGCCTCTGGGCCCTTTGTATATCTTCCTCAGTGAGTTGTCTGTTCAGGTCCTTTGCCCATTTTTCAATTGGGCTGTATGTCTCCCTGGTGTTGAGTCGCATTAGTTCTTTCTATATTTTGGAGATCAGACCCTTGTCTGAGGTATCATTGGCAAGTATGTTTTCCCACACAGTTGGTTCCCTTTGAATTTTGCTGATATTTTCTTTATCTGAACAAAAACTTTTCAATTAGACATAGTCCCATTTGTTGAGTTATTCTTTTATTTCCGTTGCTCCTGGTGAAGTATCAGTAAACAAATTTTTGCTTAGGATATCCAAAACCTTACTGTGTATATTTTTCTCCAGGACCTTTATGGTGGCACTGCTTATGTTTAAATCCTTTATCCATCTTGAGTTTATTTTGGTGTATGGTGTAAGTTGGTGGTCTAGTTTTATCTTTTTGCATGTTGCTGTCCAGTTCTCCCAAAACCATTTGTTGAAGAGACTGTTTTTACTCCTTTTGATGTTCCTTCCCACTTTGTCAAATATGAGTTGACCATAGAGTCCTGGATTAATTTCTGGGCTCTCTATTCTGTTCCATTGATCTATATGTCTATTCTTATGCCAGTACCATGCTGTTTTAATGACAGTAGCCTTGTAGTATTGTTTGAAGTCCGGTATTGTGATTCCTCCTACCTTGTTCTTCTTCCTCAAGATTGTGGGGGCTATTCATGGGCGTTTTTGGCTCCATATAAATTTTTGAAGTATTTTTTCTATTTCTGTGAAGTCTGTCATTGGTATTTTAATTGGGATTGCATTGAATATGTAGATTGCTTTTGGTAGTATGGACATTTTAATGATGTTAATTCTTCCCATCCACGAACATGGTATATGCTTCCATTTAGTTGTGTCTTCCTTGATTTCTTTCTTCATTGTTCTGTAATTTTCTGAGTACAGGTCTTTTACCTCCTTAGTTAAGTTGATTCCTAGGTACTTTATTTTTCTTGTTGCTATGGTAAATGGGATTTGTTTTTTTGCTTCTATTTCTGTTGTTTCATTATTGGTATACAAAAATGCTTTTGATTTCTGTATATTGAGTTTATACCCAGCTATTTTGCTAAATTTGCTTATTAGGTTGAGTAAGTTTTTGGTGGAACCCATCGAGTTTTGTATGTACACTATCATTTCATCCGCGAATAAGGACAGTTTGACTTCCTCCTTTCCAATTTGGATACCTTTGATTCCTTTTTCTTCTCTGTTGGCTATAGCTAGAACTTCCAAGACAATGTTGAATAGAAGTGGAGAAAGTAGACAGCCTTGTCTCGTTCCCGATCTTAGGGGGAAAGCTTTCAGTTTTTGTCCATTAAGTATGATGTTGGCTTCAGGTTTCTCATAGATGGCCTTTATGATGTTGAGATATGCTCCCTTTATTCCCATTTTGCTGAGGGTTTTTATCATAAATGGTTGCTGCACTTTATCAAATGCTTTTTCAGCATCTATTAATATGATCATATGGTTTTTATCTTTCAATTTGTTGATGTGGTGTATTACATTTATAGATTTACGAATGTTGTACCATCCTTGCATCCCTGGGATGAAGCCCACTTGATCATGGTGTATGATCTTTGTAATATACTGCTGAATCCGATTGGCCAATATTTTGTTGAGAATCTTAGCATCTATATTCATCAGAGATATTGGCCTGCAGCTTTCTTTCTTACTTGTATCTTGCCCTGGTTTGGGGATTAGAATAATATTGGCCTCCTAGAAAGAGTTTGGGAGTCTTCCCTCTTCCTAAATTTTTGGGTATAGTTTGAGGAGGATAGAAGTTAGTTCTTCTTTAAATGTTTGGTAAAATTCACCTGTGTAGCCATCTGGTCCAGGGTTGTTGTGCTTTGGGAGATTTTGGATTACTTCTTGAATTTCACTGGTTGTTATTGGCCTATTGGGGCTTTCTGCTTCTTCTGGGTTCAGTTTTGGTAGATTATACCTTTCCAGAAATGTGTCCATTTCATCCATGTTGTCATATTTTTTGTCATAAAGTTGTTTGTAGTAATTTCTTACAATCTTTTGTATTTCTGAGGTATCAGTTGTGATTTCCCCTCTTTCATTTCTGATTCTGTTTATTTGGGCCCTCTCTCTCTTTTTCTTGATGAGTCTGGATAAGGGCTTGCCAATTTTGTTTATTTTTTCCAAGAACCAGCTCCTGGACCTGTTGATTCTTGGAATTGTAGTTTGAATCTCTGAGTTATTTAGTTCTGTTCCGATCTTGATGATTTCCTTTCTTCTACTTGCTCTGGGCTTTGTTTGTTGTTGCTCCTCTAGTTCTTGCAGCTTTGTGGTTTGGTTGTTTTTATAAACTTCTTGTAACCTTTTTTGGAAGGCCTGTATTGCTATAAATTTCCCCCTGAGAACTGCCTTTGCAGTATCCCACAAGTTTTGGGCTGTTGTGTGTTCATTGTCATTAGTTTCCAGGAACTTTTTGATTTCATCTTTGATCTCATTGTTGACCCCTTCATTGCTTAAAAGCATGTTATTCAGTCTCCATGAGTTAGAGAATTTTTGGGTTTTTCCCCTTGAATTTGGTTTCTAGTTTCAAGCCATTGTGATCTGAGAAGATACTTTGTATGATTTCAATTTTCCTGTATTTGTGGAGGCTTGTCTTGTGACATACCACGTGGTCTATCTTGGAGAATGATCCATGTGCATTTGAAAAGAATGTGTATTTTGCTTCTTTGGGGTGAAAGACTCTGTATACATCAGTTAGGTCCATTTCCTCTAGAGTGTTGTTGAATGCCACAACATCTCTGGGGATTTTTCGTTTGGAAGATCTGTCCATTATTGATACTGCGGTATTAAAATCCCCTACTATTAGTGTGTTGCTGTCTATGTCTTTCTTAAAGTCTTCCAAGATTTTCCTTATATATTTTGGAGCTCCTATGTTGGGTGTGTATATGTTTGTTTATCAGAATTATTTCTTCTTGATGGATTGATTGTTCCCTTAAGTATTATGAAATGTCCATCTTTGTCCCTTTTTATGTCCTTCATTGTAAAATCTATTTTATCTGAAATCAGTATTGCTACTCCAGCTTTTTTTTCATGTCCATTTACTTGATATATAGTTTTCCATCCCTTCACTCTTAATCTGTGTCGATCTTTTGTTCTGAGTTGGTCTCTTGAAGACAGCATATATGTGGGTCATGTGGTCTTATCCATTTGGCTACCCTATGTCTTTTGATTGGTGCATTTAATCCATTTACATTGAAGGTTATTCTTGATTGATACTTATTCATTGCCATTTTCTCCCTTTGTGTCTGTATTCCTCTTTGGCTTTCTCTGTTTCTTCATTTTATTTGTTTACTTCTTTTTACAGCAGACCCTTTAGCATTTCTTGCAATGCTGGTTTGGTAGAGATGTATTCTTTCATTCTTTTTTGTCTGGGAAGCTCCTTATTTCTCCTTCTATCTTGAATGAGAGCCTTGGTGGGTAGAGTATTCTTGGTTGCAGGCCTTTGTTTACCATGACTTGAAATACTTTTTGCCATTCCCTTCTGGCTTGAATTGTTTCTGTTGAGTAATCATTTGTTAGCGTTATCGGAGCCCATTTGTATGTTATTTGTCTTTTCTCTCTTGATGCTTTTAGGATTCTCTCTTTGTTTTTGAAATTAGCCATTTTAATAATAATGTGCCTCTGTGTTGGTCTGTTTGGGTTGATCCTCATTGGGACCCTCTGTGTTTCCTGAAGTTGATTAATGTTTTCACTCATCATGTTAGGGAAATTTTCTATCATGACTTTTTTCAACAGGTTTTCCATTCCTTGTTTCTCTTCTCCTTCTGGTATCCCTATGATGCGGATATTGTTACGTTTCATGTTGTCCTGCAGCTCTCTTAACCCCTCTTCAGTCTTGTTCAGCCTTTTTTGATTCTCTTGTACTGTCTTGGAGTATTTGTCTACATTATCCTCCAGCTCGCTGATCTGGTCCTCTGCTTCCTCTAGCCTACTGTTGATTCCTTCTACTGTATTCTTCAATTCAGAAATTGTATTCTTCATTTCCTCCTGGCACTTATTGATAGTTTCCATATCCTTTTTCATGCTGTTTTAGTTTTCAGTAAGTTCCTTGTAACTTCCCTGGAGTTCTTTGTAATTTCCCTGGAGCTGTTTATAGTTTTTTTTTTTTTTTTTTTTTGATGTGGCTGAGCTCACTGAGCTTCTCTAGCATCATTCATTTGAATTCCTTATCTGATATTCCAGGTGCTCTGTTTCATTTTGTGTTCTTTCTGAGGATTCTTCCTTTCCTTTTGGTGATGGACTGATTCTTTTTTTCCCCATTTTGTGTGTTTGTTCTTGCTTGCTTTTTATTTATTTATTTATTTTTGTTCTTTCCTTGGGTTAACCTGCTTTGCTTCCTTGTCTTAGTTGAGCTCCCTTCTGTGATAGGAGTTTTATGAAGTTCAATGTTGCCGCCTCCCAGATTTTCTCCACTTGCTGTTCTTGGTGTGTCCTTTATTTGGGCTGTCTAGTTGTATTCTGGATCCACTCTCCTGTTCCTCTCTGCTGCCTCTGGGCTGTGCTCCCCTGTGTCCAGATGCTGACCGTTCCAATTCTTAGGGTCTTGAAGACATCTCATGCTCCCTATCTTGTCCTCTAGCTGCTCTAGTACTCAAAAACATTATCAGCACTGCTCTCTACTGTGTCATCATCTTTCCTCCCTATCCTTAGCATTATTATCACAGGTAAGGAAGTAGAGGCAGGGAGATGAAGGAGCTGACCCAAGTCACACAGCCAGGGGGTAGGGACAAGACTACTCAGACCAGATCCCTCTGAGCCAATGCCTGGTCTCTTTACCATAGTTCTAAACAGTCTGGACCTAAGACCAACTGATGTATTATTCCCAGATCTCCAGAGCATGAATAGTGTATGTTAGGTATGTTTTGTGTGTGTATGTGTGTGTGTGTGTGTGTGTGTGTGTGTAAAGGAAGGTCTTTGAGGGGTTCCAGAAAGAACTTTCTGAGGACTGGGTCTGTGGAGGAAGAGGAGAAATACAGCATCCTCATCTCTTTCTCTCTAAGGCAGGAGGGGAATGGTGAAGGCACAGAAAGAGGTGGTGTTGCCCACTGGTGGTAAGCCCCAGGATGTGTCCCAGGGAGACCATCTACCACTCTAGCCTATGCCAATATGTATGAGCCTTTATGACCTCTCTAAATCTCAGATACTTCCTAAGATTCTGGGGCCCATGATTCTTACAGGGCTCTTCAAGCTGAGAAAGCCTCACACAGAAAAAGGCCCTGCAGGGATTAGGCTATCAAGGTGACCAGACTAAGGAGTGGCACCACTACTCAGCCAGGCTGGTGAAAGGACCTGAGGACTCCATGGTGAGCTGGCTGCAAGGTCCCCAGATCTGAGTGCAAGGACAAGTGAAGATAAGAACTAATGTCAAACTGGGTCCTATAGCCGAGGAAATCAGACATTCCTAGACTTCCAGACCAGAGCCTAGAAAATAACTAATTCTTTGGGATGACAGGCTCTATTTTACAGGTTAGTAAGCTCAGGATTAAAGAGGACCAGAGACCTGCTCAGGGTGCTTTGGGCCGCAAAGTGTCTGAGCTGGGAGCTTGGATTTATGTCAGAAGAGGAATGCTGGTGACCCACCTGGGTAACAATCGTAGGTCCTCTGAACTTTATTTTCCTGGTGAAGGTGACAATGTGTAAAAAGGCATGTCAACATGACTACACCTGGGCAGGGAGCTAAGGAAGTAATGGGACTGTTTGGTGCCCTTCATGACCTCCCACCTCCATACTTGTGCTTGCCGTTTACCCTCCCAGTTGGTGGAAAGAAGAAGGGGCCTCTAACATATGTTGGCCTTAATTTGAGGGGCAAATTTCTGCTTTGGTCATTGTATCACTTTTTAATATCCATCTCTCCTTGCAGAACTAAACAGACATTCAACCCAGCATTAGACCTAAATGTTCAGCCTTTTGCTTGCTTTTTCCTTTGCCAAACAGGTTCAGTGCTAGAGAACTGGAGCTGGAAAGTATTTTTTGTGCAGTTCTGCAATAAGTAACATTGTTCTGTTTGCAGCTGTGCTTCCTCTCAGTACTCTTCAGCTTCCCAAGTAATCCACCAAACATTGGTAAGACCTTTCTTGCATGACACAGGAACAGAGAAATATGCCCTGGTCCTTGGGGAGACACTGCCAATGAGCCAGATGAGACTCAGTTTTCTAGTTGCTATGGACTACAAATATCAAAGGGTGTTTCCCTGCCCTCACTCACAAGCTTAGGATGATTTGAAAACTCTCAAATCATGGCTTATTTGTCTGTTCCCTGGCACTATCAGGTCTGACTTGTTCTGAATTAGAATAATACAATCTAATTATATATTTAAAAAGTTACCTCTTCTAAAAATCCTCCTCCTACCTGGGGTTTTTGGATGAGCGTTCAGACTATTCTGAAGTTGATCCAGATCCCTGTGGACACTAAACCGCATTCAGCCTCTACCCAACCAACCTGTGTACACTGAAAGAATCTTAGAAATCCAAATTCCCTCCTAATCACCAGGTCCTCCACCTTGTTTTCTCTATCAGTTAACTGTTAAGGAGTAGCTACATTTATACAGTCCTAAAATTACATTCAGCCTATGAAGGCAACTGCAAGGCTCATGTGGCCCCCCATGAAAATGAGTTTGACACCTCTGCTATAAATAATTGCATCCTGCTGTCACATGACAGGCTAGGAAATGGAAGTCTCCTTTTCCTTTTCTATTATTCAGTTGTTTGCTAAAACCTGGGATAGAGATGAAAGTGTGGCATGGTTTTGAAATTAGCTTGATATTGTGTACAGGAAATAATATTCCTAAACCTAAAGCACCAAGGAAAAGTAAACATTCCCCTTCTAAGGTGTTCAGCAGAGCTCTGTGTTGCTTTTTCAATCTGGATTTATACAAGTAATGTTTAAGGTTTCCATCTCCATACTGCTCACAAGCATTTTACCTCAGAAAGAACTTAGTTGCATGCTTGAATTCTCAGTAAAGGGAGTGAACAAAGAGTGACCTGGATAAAAGGGGTTTCAGCTCTCACTGATGGGGCAGGATGGGAAAGAAGAGATCACAGTTACAGAGGACATGTCCATCCAATCAGGAAAGTCATGAGCCACCAGTGGCAGACCTTTCATGAAACCCACAGCATCATTTCAGTGCACAACTGGGGAAAGGGAGTAGAGTGCACTGGTTTTTTCCTGTAAAGGTAAGGAAATGTGAAGCTATAAGTAAGCCTGACTAGATATCTGCATAGAAATAGTTTCTCCAAATGAACCACACTGGTGCCTGATAAATTGAGGTCATTCCACAAACTTAGCAGTGGATGACACTAGGCTTATGAGCCTAGTGTCAGGGACTCTGAAGGCTGGCAGAATGCAGAAAGAAATGGCCTCCAGATTTTAGAAGGCTCCCAACTAGAAAGGGTTAAAATGGGGGAGAAATTAAGAACTGAACAGATTATCTAAATCACTGACCACAATAAAGGCCATTCCCAGTTCCTCTTTCTAATGATGGGAACATTTACAGTGAAGATAGCCCTTGAACTGAACCTTAAAGGATACTGGGAAAATCCTGAAAGCAGAGTAAGAGGCTTGTTCCAAGCAAAGGAATAGCATGTATCAAAACATGAAGGCTAATGGATATAGGACTTTCAAGTCCTGTAGGTGGCTTCTGGGAGCCTAGAAGACCAGTTGTGTTCAGTGGGTAGAAATTGAGGCAGGAAAGTAAGAAGCTAGGAAAATTCTTTGGCAAGTGGGAATGGGGATACTGAAACAACTGACTGAACAAACTGGCCAAGCAATTTATAGCCAGATACAGAAAGTCACCAGGGTGGAAAGTCCCAGGTGGCTAGCAACAGGCAAAACTGGTGCCAGACCTCATCCTCTGGATGGCCTTTTCTCCTCTGGCATGTCGTGTTCATGATGTTTAGACTCCCTAAACTTCCATATCACTGGTCATGTGGTTTACCTTTCCTCCCTAGATATAACGTTGTAGGTCTCAGTTGTGTTTTAGTTCCAGGTCCACAAAATCAGCAAAGCCAGGAGGATAATGCCAAGATCAGCTTCAATCACTGATGACCTGCTACCCTGGGGCTGACCATTCAGTGGGGACCATGACCCTGAAAGGGCAAAGCTAGAAAAGCTGATGATTATTCTATTGAGATCCTACCCTAAGACCTCTCCTAAAGACCCAGCTTTTAAAACACTCAAAATAAAGGAATCATGCCCACACCTTTCCCTTCTCCCTCTTCTTACCCCACAGGCATGCAAGTCTTAAACTCTAAGGGACTCTGTGAGACTTGCAACCAGAGAGCATTGGACAGTGGCAGTTTGTCCTGGGTTAATCCCCTGAAACTGTCTCTGAAGTCCCCTTTTGTCTGACTCCCCAGTGAGCAATCTCACATCAGCCCCACCTTGGCTTACTTCTTTCCCATAACATCCTTAGAAAGCCAAAGCAGCCTTGCCTAGTCTCTTCCCTGTTGCTCCTTCTATCCTAAGTCCTTCATTATTTCACTGTCCCCAGCTTTCATAAACATACTCTCAAAATCACCTGACTTGTGTTGTGAAATTTTTCCTCACAAAGTCAAGGGCCCCCAGCTTACCAGCCAGCCCTATGCAGATGTTCTCTGGGCTTGGTCCTCTTACTGGTAACAAAATGAATGAAGGAATAAGTAGGAACAAAGTCTTTAGAAGTGCTCAGTGCCTTATCAAGAAGTTTTCACCTCTTCCCAATGATGGTGGGTGCTACTGAAAAAGAGGAGATGTTGCAGTGTTGTAAGAGTTCAGATCTAGTCACCCTGAGATGTGTTTCAGTGGTATGAGGATTAATTTTGAGTTAAGGACAACTTAGACCAGGAGAAACTTCTTCTCCCTTTCACTACCTGGAAAAACTTGAATTAGGGGCTTTGCCCATAACAAGAGGTTATTAGAAATAATCTCTTTTGACCCATCTATAGGGTAGGACAAACTTCTGTTTACAATGTTCAACTTTAAAGTCTGTGAGGCAGAACCAGAGAAAGACAGCTGCATCATTCTGAAGCCTATGTGGATTCTATGGGAACAAATGCCATTGTCCAGGGCCAGTCCTTTGAGATGAGAGTACTGGGCCCTAGAGAATTTCTACTCAGTGCCCAATACATTAGAGGGTTATCAATAGATAATTTAGGAGTGTATCAGTGAAATGTTAAATGAAAATAGAAAGGAAGGTGTGTGAGTTTTTTGGGTGCTTAAAAACAGAAATGTATTCTCACAATTCTAAACACTGGAAGACTGAGATCTTCACCCCATAATTGGTTTCTTCTGGGGCCTCTTTCCCTGGTGTATGGATGTCTTTTCTGAGTTTTTACATGGTCTTTCTTTTGTGGGTATCTGTGTCCTCATTTTTGTAAGGACATTGATCATATTAAATTAGGGCCCACTGTAACAAACCCACTTTAACTTAATTATCTCCTTGAAGGCCTCATCTCTGAATAGTCACTTTCTGAGATATTGGGTATTAAGACTTAAACAAATGGATGGATTTTGTTGGACACAGTTCAGTCTGTGACTAGAGGGAAAAAGGGAGGGAGAGGAGGGAAAAAGAAGGCAAGTATTATTTGAGAGTTAACCTGAAAGGAGCTGAAAAATGGAAATGCACATGGTGGAGTGTGGCAAAAGACTATTATGCCCTGGAGGCCAAGTTCACCAAAATCAGCTCTCAAAGGAATGGGCAAGGAAAGGTCCAAAATGGCAGCTTAGGTGGAAGTTGTGATCATCTCCTCCTCTGACCACATCAAAATTACAAATAAATATAGGACAATCAAATTGAATAAGCAACTGAAGACAGAAATCATCAGAAGATGCCACACTGAAAGTGGTAGGAGAGGTGGCAATGTGAAACAGGCTAGCTCCACACCCACATGTGACAGTAGAGAATCTGGAGGGATAACTCAGCTGCAGAGGTCCCTCAGGAAGTGAGGGGATCGGCCCCAGTCTGGACTCTGTCACCCTGACAGACCAGTCCCAGGGGAGGAGTCCATATAACAGCTGGCTATGGAAATCACCAGGGATTCCGTCTGCCCAAGTGAGACAGAAGCTGCTAGAAATCCAGGCATTCTCTTAAAATACCAGTGCACAAATTCTCTCATAGGCACTCAACCTGAACTACAGTGGAGGAACAGCAGTTTGGAAGGTGCCAGGGCCATACAAGGAGAGACTGAGATGTGTGGCTTCAGGGAAAGGGCTGGAGGGACAGCCTCTGATGCCTCTATGTTGAGTCCTCCTGCAGCACATCCCACGGGCATCATATTTCCTGAGTTAAATACTCCTCCCCACACAGCCTTAGCCTAGTTAGCTATACTAGCTCTGTCCTGATGACTCACACAAGGTTGGGGCTCTGTTGGTAGCAGCCAGCCTGGGCCCACATTGCAGTGTTTTGTGAAAAGCTCTCAAGAAATTCTGGTCAAGTTTAAGGGATACCAGAGACACACAGGTAGAAACTGGGTTATGTGGCTTCAGGGTGAGTGGTGCCTTCATGCATGGTTCACCTTCACTGTGTTAAGCCCTCCTTCACATTGTCAAATCTTAATCTGCTTTACACTAGTGAACTCTAGTAGCTTTGCCCTAATAATTCCTGAGAACTGCTCTACCACAAAAATCCCAAATGGGTAGCATTTGGCCTCCATGAACTCTAAGAATTTTGATCTGAGTGGCCTCAGACCCAACACTGGTACTAAGATTGGAACTGGATTAACCTAGTGAATACCACTCATCCCTACCTGCCTCACAACCCACATAACACCTGAGGTTCTTTCAGTAGCTGAGCCCAACAGGCAGCTGGCAGGTGGCTGGTGGGGTGCCTGGGGCCTTTTCTGACCTGCCCCAGGCCAGGTACTGGTGGACGTCACCCTAAGTTCGCAGCATGGCCCCTCCAATGTGCACTCAGGTCCAGCAAAGGCAACAACTAACAGTGGATAGCTTTGTAGCTCCTAAGAGGTAGTTTATGGTCAGTCACAGGCAGTGGCTGACATTGACATGCACTGGAGTCCCTCCCAAGCAGCTGTAGAATCAACACACTTGTGGGCTGGCTTCAGACAACAAGAGAGTACCACCCAATTAGCTACACAAGCAGCACACACAAAGCGAGGTCTCAGCAGGCATCAGACCCTGCTGGGAAAAATTCCATTACGTGGGGTTAGCCTCTGCATAGAAGCTAATACACTGATTGTGGCCAGTCCTCACAGCCAGCCAACCTCAGGGTTAAATCCACCTGTGGACTAGCTAACCATGATAAAGGCTTAACTACAACAAGAGGGCACAAATATCCTCACATAAGGGATACTTCTGAGGCACCGTTGTGTTCAGGCTCAGGTGATCAAGGAGATTGTGCTGGGCCCCACAGGGCACCTGCTACATGAGGCCACCCCACCAAGACTAGGAGATGTATCATTTATACCTAATACACTGAAACAGACATGCCCCAATAATAGAAAGGGAGAAATTTCAGTATTATAACTAAATAAAATAGAGACAATCAAACTACCAGATGCAGAGTTCAAAACAATGTTTGTAACAATGCTCAAGGAACTTAGAGAATAAATAGAGAAACTCAGTGAGAAGTCCAACAAAAAAATATCAAGCATATAAAAGGATATAGAAGTGATAAAAAAAAAAAAAAAAAAAAAAAAAAAAAAAAAAAAAAAAAAAAAAAAAAAAAAAAAAAAAAAAAAAAAAAAAAAAAAAAAAAAAAAAAAAAAAAAAAAAAAAAAAAAAAAAAAAAAAAAAAAAAAAAAAAAAAAAAAAAAAAAAAAAAAAAAAAAAAAAAAAAAAAAAAAAAGAACCAGTCAGAAATGAAAAGTACAATGTGAAGGGAAGAATACACTAGGAGGAATCAAAGAGAATCAGAGAATTTAATAAGCAATTTGGAAGACAAGGCATCAGTAAACACCAAATGAAAGAAGCAAAAAAATAAATAAAAATTTCCCCCAAGATGAAAAAGACTGAAGTTTAATCAGGAAACTCAACCTCACATCTTCCATGTGGGGCACAGCCAAAAATATGGAATGCTTCACAAATTTGCATGTCATCCTTGCAAAAGGGCCATGCTAATATTCTCTGTATCATTCCAATTTTAGTATATGGGCTGCCGAAGTGAGCACCAAAAAAATTTTTTTTAATGAGGAAAGTTTAAGGGACATCTGGGACAACATCAAGCATAACAACATTTGCGTCTTAGGGGTACCAGAAGAAGAAAGAGAGCAAGGGATTGAGAACCTATTTGAAGAAATAATTATGAAAAACTTCCATAAAATAGTAAATGAAAAAGACACAGAAATCCAGGAAGAACAGACAATCTCAAATAAGATACACCCAAAGATATCCATACCAGAACATATCATAATTAAAGTAGCAAAGACTAAAGACAAAGAGAGAACCTTAAAACCTACAATAGAAAAGCAGTTAGTTACCTACCAGAGAGTGCCATAAGACTTTCAATGGTTTTCTCAACAGAAATTTTTCAGACCTAAAGGGATTGGCATGAAATATTCAAAGTGAGGAAAAGCAAGATATTACAACAAAGACTAATTTACCCAGTAAGGCTATCATTCAAAATTGAAGGCAAGCTAAAGCTTCCCAGACAAGAAAAAACTGAGTATCATCACTGAACCAATTTTACAAGAAATAATAAAGGTGGCCCTGACTAATGAGGCTCAGTTGATTGGACATTACCTCACAAAGCAAAAGGTCACTGTTTCAATTCCTGGTCAGGGCATGTGCTTGGGACATGATTTGGTCCCCAGTTGGGGCACATGTAAGAGGCAACTGGTCAATGTTTCTCTCTCACATCAATGTTCCTCACCCTGTTTTCCTCTTCCTATCCTATAAATAAATAAGTAAATAAATAAAATCTTTAAACATAAATGAATAGGGACTTTTTTAGTAAGAAGAAAAAAGAAGCATAAATATGAATATAAAATGGCAATAAATATGTACCTATCAATAAATCACTTTAAATGTAAATTAATTAAATCCTCCTATTAACAGACATAGGATAGCTGAATAGACTTTTTAAAAACAAGACCCATGTATATTATTATGTCTACAAGAGACCCAACAATACTTAAACAAAATAGACTTTAAAACAAAGGCTATAATAAGAGACAAATAACATTACATAATAATAATGAAATCAATTCAATAAGAAAATATAATTCTTGTGAATATATATATCTACTCAATGTAAGAATATCTAAATATATAAAGTAAATATTGATATGGACATAAAGGGAAAAATCAATTATTGTAACACATTCATAGTAGGAGACTTTACAACCCCATTGGCAAGCCCTGGATGGTGGCTCAGTGGATAAGGCACCGGCCTGTGAACCCAAAGGTCACTTCTTTGATTCCCAACCAGGGCAACATAATCAGGTTGCCAAGCCAGGTCTCCAGCCAGCTCTGTAGCTGGAGGCAGGTGAAAAGCAACCATATACTGATGTCTCCCTCCCTCTCTGCCTCTCTCCCTTCCCCTCTCTCTAAAAATAATAATAAAATAATTTTTTAAAAAAAAAAAAAAAAAAAAAAAAAAAAACTCATTGACATCAATGGATAGATCTTCCAGACAAAAAATCAACAAGGAAAAATGGTGGCGTTCTGCCCTGGCTGGTAGCACAATGGATAAGGCTCCGGCCTGCAAACCCAAAGGTCGAAGGTTCGATTCCCCAGCCAGGGCACATAATCAGGTTGCAAACTAGGTCTCCAGTCAGGTCTGTGGCTGGAGGCAGGTGAAACGCAACCATACATTGATGTCTCTCTCCCTCTCTGCCTCTCTCCCTTCCCCTCTCTCTAAAAATAACGAAATAAAATCTTAAAAAAAAAAAAAAATGGTGGCGTTAAAGACACATTAGACCATATGGATTTAATTGAAAATTTTAGAGCATTTCATTTCTTTTTACTTCTTTTTCTTTTTATTGATTATGCTGTTACTATTGTCCCATTTCTTTTCCCTTTGCTCCCCTCCTTCCAGCAACCCCACCCCTCCAGCAATCCCTCCCTCCTTAGTTCATGTCCATGGGTCATGCATGTGAGTTCTTTGGCTTTACCTTTCTCTCTACTATTCTTAGCATCTCCTTGTCTATTCTCCAATTACAAACTATGCTTCTTAATCCTTGCACCTTTCCCCTTCTCTCCCCTTTCTTCCTCCCAGCTGACACCCCTCCAAATGTTCCCCATATCTATGATTCTGTTTCCTCTCTGGTTGTCTGCTTAGTTTGTTTTGGTTTTTATGTTTTAGATTCTGCTGCTGCTAGTTGTGAGTTTGTTATCATTTTAATGTTCATAATTTTGAGCCTCTTTTTCTTAAGTACTCACTTTAACATTTCATATAATAATAGCTTAGTGATGATAAACTTCTTTAACTTTACCTTGTCTGGGAAGCACTTTATCTGCCTTTCTGTTCAGAATAATAGCTTTGCTGGATAGAGTAATCATGGTTGCAGGTTTTTGCTTTTCATCATTTTGAATATTTCTTGCCTGCAAAGTTTCTTTTGAGAAATCAGCTAATAGTCTTATAGGAACCCCTTTGTAGGTAATTCTTTTTTTTCTCTTGATGCTTTTAAGATTCTCTATTTTTAATCTTTGACATTTTAATTATGATGTGTCTTAGTATAGTCTTCCTTGGGTTCTAGCTTGTTTGGGACTTTCTGTGCTTCCTGGACTTGGATGCTATTTCCTTCCCCAAATTTGGGGAGTTTCCCTTCATTACTTTTTCACATAAGTTCCCAACTTCTTGCTTTTCTGCTTCTCTTTCTGGAACCCCTGATTCAGCTGTTGGCATATTTAAAGTTGTCCCAGAGACTCCTAATGCTCTCTTCATTTTTTTTCAATTCTTGTTAACTCATTCTGCATTGGTTGATTATTTATTTCATCCTTGTGTTCCAAATCATTGATTTGGACCCTGGTTTTGTTTTTATTTTAATTTTATTGTTGGTGGATTACACACATCCCCTTTTTGCTCTCCTCTGTCCCCCTCCCCACCCACCCATTCCCCCAAAGTCAATCCCCCCTGTTGTCCATGTCCATGGTTCCTTTATACTAGGTTCTTGTCTAAGCTGCTCCCCTTTCTTGCCTCTGCCTCCGCCCTCCCCCCAACCCCTTTCCCCCTGACCACTGAAGGCCTATTCCTTGTATTCATATACTTGGTTCTGTTCTGCTAGTTGTTACAAGGGTCTGATCTCCAAAATATAGAAAGAACTAAGGTGACTCAACACCAGGAAGGCAGACAGCCCAATTAAAAAATGGGCAAAGGACCTGAACAGACAACTCACTGAGGAAGATATACAAAGGGCCCAGAGGCATATGAAAGAATGCTCAACATCACTAGTCATCAGAGAGATGCAAATTAAAACTACAATAAGATACCACCTCACACCTGTCAGAATGAACCCTGGCTTTTTTCCCCTTTACTCTTGGTATCATGGGGATTTTCCTTCATTTCAGATAGCCTACCCTTCATTTCTTCCCTTCTGCATTTGCGGTACTTAATTAAGCATATCTATCAAGTCTGTGATCATCTTTTTTTTTTTTTTTCAGTGTTGTTGTATTACATCATCCCCTTTTTACTCCCTTCTGTCCCCTTTTCTACCCACCCACTCCCACCAAAGTCAATCCCACTTGTCCAAGTCCATGGTTCTTCCATACTCATTCCTTGACTAAACTGCTCCCTTCTTTGCCTCCTCCTCCCCCTCCCCCTCCCCCTTGCTCAGTGAAGGTCTATTCATTGTATTGATGTATCTGGTTCTATTTTCCTTACTTGTTTGTTCTGTTAATTATTGTCCTGTAATGGGTGAGATCATATGGTATTTGTCTTTCACTGACTGGCTTATTTCACTAAGCATAATACTTTCCAGTTCCATCCATGTTGTTGCAAAGGGTAGGAGTACCTTCTTTCTTTCTGCTGTGTAGTATTTCATTGTGTAAATGTACCAAAATTTTTGATCCAATCATCCACTGATGGGCACTGATTAGGCTGTTTCCAGCACTTGGCTATTATAAATAGTGCTGCAATGAACATAGGTGTACATAGGTTCTTCTGAATTGGTGTTTCAGGGTTCTTTGGTATAGTCCTAGTAGTGGAATTGCTGAATCAGAAGGCAGTCCCATTTTTAGTGTTTAAAGGAAACTCCATACTGTTTTCCATAGTGGCTGCACCAGCCTACATTCCCACCAACAGTACACCAGTGTTCCCCTATCTCCACATTCTCGCCAGCACTTGTTATTTGTTGATTTGTTGATGACTGCCATTTTGACAGGTTTGAGGTGGTATCTTATTGTGGTTTTAATTTGTACCTCTCTGATGGCTAGTGATGTTGAGCATTCTTTCATACACCTTTGAGCTCTCACTATGTCTTCCTCAGAGAGTTGTCTGTTCTGGTCCTTAGCCCATTTCTAATAGGGCTGTCTGCCTTCCTGGTGTTGAGTCACATTAGTTCTTTATATATTTTTGAGATCAAACCCTTGTCTGAGGTATCATTGGCAAATATGTTTTCCCATACAGTTGATTCCCTTTGGATTTAGCTGGTGTTTTCCTTAGCTGAACAGGAAGTTTTCAGTTTGATATAGTCCCATTTGTTGATGTGTTCTTTGATTTCCTTTGCCATTGGAGAAGTATCAGTAAACATATTTCTGCATAGAATATCTAAAATTTCTATGCCTATATTTTCCTCCAGGACCTTTATAATGGCTCTGCTTATGTTTAAATCCTTTGTTCTTCTTGAACTTATTCTGGTGTATGGTGTATGCTGATAGTCAAGTTTTATTTTTTTTGCATGTTGATGTTCAGTTCTCCCAACACCACTTATTTAAGAGACTGTTTTTATTCCATTTTATGTACCTCTCCCCTTTGTCAAACATTAATTGACCATAGAGTGCTGGGTTTATTTCTGGGTTCTGTATTCTGTTCCATTGATATATATGTCTATTCTTATGCCAGTACCAGACTATTTTGATGACAGTAGCCTTGTAGTATAGGTTTTTTTTTTTTTTAAAAAAAAAAAAGATTTTATTAATTATAGAAAGAGGGGAAGAGAGAGGCAGAGAGGGAGGGAGACATCAATGTATGGTTGCTTTTCACTTGCCTCCAGCCACAGGCCTGACTGGAGACATGTTTTGCAATCTTGTTATGTGCCCTGGCTGGGAAATTGAACCTATGACCTTTGGGTTCTATAGGCCTGCACCTTATCCACTGTGCTACCAGCCAAGGCCCTTGTAGTATAGTTTGATGTCCAGTATTGTGAGTCCTCCTACCTTCTTCTTCTTTCTCAAGATTGTTGTGGCTATTCATGGGCGTTTTTGGCTCCATATAAATTTTTGAAATATTTTTTCTATATCTGTGAAGTATTTCTTTGGCATTTTAATTGGGATTGCATTGAATCTATAGGTTGCTTTGAGTAGTATGGACATTTTAATGATGTTATTTCTTCCCACCCATGAATATGGTATATACTTCCATTTATTTATATCTTTCTTAGTTTCTTGCTTTGGTGTTCAGTAGTTTTCTGAGTACAGGTCTCTTACCTCCTTGGTTAAGTAGACTCCTAAGTACTTTATATTTCCTGTTGTTATGGGAAATGGGATTTGTTTTCTAGCTTCTATCACTGATGTTTCATTATTGATAACAAAAATGTTTTTGATTTCTGGATATTGACTTTATATCCAGCTAGTTTGCTAAATTTGCTTATTAGGTCAGGTAAGTTTTTGGTGGAGTCTATGGGTTTTGTATATACACTTATCATAGCATCTTCAAATAATGACAGTTAGACTTCCTCCTTTCCAATTTGGATACATTTGATTCCTTTTTCTTCTCTGATGGCTATGGCTAGAACTTCCAAAATGATGTTGAGCAGAAGTGGAGAAAATAGACAGCCTTGTTCCTGATCTTAAGATGAAAGCTTTTAGTTTTTGCTTGTTAAGTATAATGTTGGCTTCAGATTTCTCATATATGACCTTCATGATGTTGAGATATGCTGCCTCCATTCCTATTTTGCTGAGTATTTTTACCATAAGTGGTTGTTGTCCTTTATCAAATGCTTTCTCAGCATCTACCGATATGATCATATGGTTTTGGTCTTTCATTTTGTTGATGTGGTATATTACATTTATTGATTTGAGAATGTTGTACCATTCTTCCATCCCTGGAATGAAACCCACTAGATCATGGTGTATGATCTTTTGAATGTATTGCTGGATCCAGTTGGCCAATATTTTGTTAAGAATCTTAGCATCTATGCTCATCAGAGATATTGGGCTATAGTTTTCTTTCTCAGTTGTGTCTTGACCTGGTTTGGGGATTAGAATAATATTGGCCTCATAGAAATAGTTTGGGAGTCTTCTCTCTTGTTGGATTTTTTGGAATAGGTTGAGAAGGATAGGAATTAGTTCTTGTTTGAATGTTTGGTAGAATTCACCTGTGAATCCATTTGGTCTAGGACTCTGGTGCTTTTGGAGATTTTGGATTACTTCTTCAATTTCACTAGTTGTTATTGGTCTATTTAGGCTTTCTGCTTCTTCTGGATTCAGTTTTGGTAATTATACATTTTTAGAAATGTGTCCATTTCACCCAGGTTGTCATATTTCTTGTCATATAGTTGTTTGTAGTAATTTCTTATAATCCTTTGTATTTCTGAAGTATCAGTTGTGATTTCTCCTCTGTCATTTCTGGTTCAGTTTATTTGGGTCCTCTTTCTCATTTTCTTGATGAGTCTGGTTAAAGGCTTGTCAATTTTTTTTATATTTTCAAAGAACCATTTCTTGGACTTACTGATTCTTCAAATTGTAGTTTGAGTCTCTAAGTTATTTAATTCTGCTCTGATCTTGATGATTTCCTTCTTTCTACTAGCTCCGGGTTTTGTTTGTTTTTGCTCCTCTAGTTCATGCAGCTTTATGGTTAGGTTGTTTGTATAAGCTTCTTCTATCTTTTTAGGTAGGCCTGTATTGCTATGAATTTCCGTCTGAGGACTCCCTTTGCTGTGTCCCATAGGTTTTGGGTTGTTGTGTATTCATTGTCATCTGTATCCAGGAACTTTTTGATTTCATCTTTGATCTCATTATTAACCCATTCATTACTTAAAAGCATGTTATTCAGTCTCCATGAGTTAGAGTGTTTTTGGGTTTTTTTCCCTTGAGGTTGGTTTTTAGTTTTAAGCCATTGTGATCTGAGAAGATGCTTGGTATGATTTCAATTTTCCTATGTTTTTGGAGGCTTGTCTTGTGACCTATCATGTGGTCTATCTTTGAGAATGTTCCATGTGCATTTGAAAGAATTTGTATTTTGCTTCTTTGGATTGAAAGGTTCTATATATATATCAGTTATGTCCATTTCCTCTAGAGTGTTGTTCAATGCCACAAATTCCTTGGTGATTTTTTGTTTGGAAGATCTGTCCATTGTTGATAATTGGATAATAAAATCCCCTAGTATTAGTGTGTTGCTGTGTATATCCTTTTTTAAGTCCTCCAAGATTTTCCTTATATATTTGGGAGCTCCTATGTTGATTGCATGTATGTTTATCAGAATTATATCTTCTTGTGGATTGTTCCCTTAAGTACTTTGAAATGCCCTTCTTTGTCTCTTTTATGGCTTTCATCATAAAATCTATTTTGTTTGAAATAAGTATTGCTACTCCAGCCTTTTGTTTTCATGTCCATTTGCTTGATATAAATTTTTCCTCCCTTCACTTTCAATCTGAGTTGATCTTTTGTTCTGAGGTGGATCTCTTGAGACAGCATATGTGTGGGTCATGCTTTCTTATCCATTCAGCTACCCTATTTCTTTTTTTTTTTTTTCATCTTTTTTTTTTTTCAA
>PVIW01011798.1:0-35518 GCA_004026585.1 Noctilio leporinus | reverse complement strand
AAAGGGGGAAGGAACATCCAATGGAGTAAAAACAGTCTCTTCAACAAATGGTGTTGGGAGAACTGGACAGCAACATGCAAAAAGATAAAACTAGACCACCAACTTACACCATACACCAAAATAAACTCAAGATGGATAAAGAATTTAAACATAAGCAGTGCCACCATAAAGGTCCTGGAGAAAAATATAGGCAGTAAACCTTTGGATATCCTACACAAAAATATGTTTACTGATACTTCACCAAGGGCAAAGGAAATAAAAGAATGAATCAACAGATGGGACTATATCAAATTGAAAAGTTTCTGTTCAGCTAAAGAAAATTCAGCAAAATTCAAAGGGAACCAACTGTATGGGAAAACATAATTGCCAATGATACCTCAGACAAGGGTCTGATCTCCAAAATATATAAAGAACTAATGCAACTCAACACCAGGGAGACAGACAGCCCAATTAAAAAATGGGCAAAGGACCTGAACAGACAACTCACTGAGGAAGATATACCAAGGGCCCAGAAGTATATGAAAGAATGCTCAACATCACTAGTCATCAGAGAGATGCAAATTAAAACCGCAATAAGATACCACCTCACACCTGTCAGAATGGCAATCATCAGCAAATCAACAAACAACAAGTGCTGGCAAGGATGCGGGGCAAAGGGAATCCTCATACACTGTTGGTGGGAATGTAGGCTGGTGCAGCCACTGTGGAAAACAGTATGGGGTTTCCTTAAAAAACTAAAAATGGAACTGCCTTTTGATCCAGCAATTCCACTACTTGGACTATACCCAAAGAAGCCTGAAACACCAATTCATAAGAACCTATGCACATCTATGTTCATAGCGGCACTATTTACAATATCCAAGGCTGGAAACAGCCTAAGTGCCCATCAGTGGATGATTGGATCGAAAAACTTGGGTACATTTACACAATGGAATTCTATATAGCAGAAAGAAAGAAGGAACTTGTACCCTTTGCAACAACATGGATGGAACTGGAGAGTATTATGCTTAGTGAAATAAGCCAGTCAGTGAAGGACAAATATCATATGATCTCACCCATTATGGGACAATAATGAGCAAAACTTACAACAAGCAAAACAGAACCAAGTATATGAATACAGTGAATAGGCCTTCAGTGGTCAGGGGAAAAGGGGTTGGGGGGAGGGGGGAGGCAGAGGCAAGAAAGGGAAGCAGCTTAGACAAGAACCTAGTATAAAGGAACCATGGACATGGACAACAAGTGGGATTGACTTTGGGGGGAATGGGTGGGTGGGGAGGGGGACAGAGGGGAGCCAAAAGGGGATGAATGTAATACAACAAGAATAAAATTAAAATAAAATAAAAGTTAAGGCAGAGGAGTACTATCACAGAAATGGATGCACTGAAAAGAAACAGAGGGCCCAAAAACACAGCAACATGTATAGAAACTAGATTTATACAGCACTTGCATTGCAGAACTTTGGGAAAACAAATGGATTAAAAATAAATAAATCTGGAACAACTGGTTATCTACACAGAAAAATGTGACTTAATTAGAGTCCCGTACAATATTGTAAGATAAAATCAACACTAGCTGGGTTAAATACATGAATGCAAAAGGCATAACTATAAAACTGAGCAAAATCTTTTCATTAGTTTGGATTACGGAAGATCACCTTTGTGTACAAAGCATGAAGGGAAAGACTGACAAATACAAATATATTAAAATTAAGAACTTCCATACATGAAAAGTCCCCATAAGTAAGTGAAAGTACTATGTAAGCTGGAATAAGTTATTTGAAATAGATTAAATGACAAAGTTTAATAACCAGAATGTATAAAAGGCCTACAAATTGATAGGAAAATAACAAGTTACCCTATAAAAAACTGAGAAATAGTAAGACTGAACTGATACTTCACAAATGAGGAAATTCAAAAAACCACACATAAAAAGATACCCAACTATATCAATTATAAAAACTATAATAAGAACCCATTTTGAACCAATTATGTAAGTAAAAACTGAAGTATAACAATACCTAATATTGGTGAGGATATAAAAGATGCTGAATAATCATACCATGATATTCAAAGTGAGCTGGAGTGTAAATTGTTCCATCATTTTAGGAAAACAATATGGCACTATCTAACAAAACAAAAACATGTAAACCATATAACTCTATTGTACTCTAAGATATCTGCTGAGAGATATGTCTGACAAGTGCTTATGAGCGCTCTTTGTAATAGCCAAAAAATTAAGTACAAAAGAATGGAACAAGCTCAAATATTCATCAAAAGTAGAATGGATAAACAAATCATGGCATCATTGTTATAGTAGAATATTATATAGCAGTGAAAACATTAAATACAACTTTATTCAGTGCCATGGATGAATCTCAGAAACAATGTCAAACAAAAAGAGCAAGTATGATCAAAAACACATAGAGCTTGATTCAAGTGATTTAAAATTCAAAAGCAGTCATGTCTAATTAATGTATTATTTAGGATTATAAATAAGTATGAAACTATAAAGAAACTCTCTAAGATAGAAAGAAGGGCACCCAAATAAATTTAAAGTTTAAAGTAATATTTTGTTTATGAATATAGGGCATAGATATTTAGGTGCTTCTTATATGATTCTGTAATTTTTACAGATATATCTAAAATGGTGCATGTGTGTGTGTAAACAGTTTTAAATTGTGTTTAAAGTGAAATTTAGACATGGATGGAACATAAACTTTGGAACCAATGGCCCTTGGGCTGTATTTCCAACCGTCTCATTCACTAGCTGAATCTCTGAGCAATTCAGTTAACCTATCTAAGACTCAGATATTTAATCCTTAAATATATCAGTAATAAAAATAGTCACTTAACTGCAGGAATTCTGTGGAAAGGACAAAAAAAAATCAGAATATTAAATCACCCTGCCATAGTACCTGCTGCCTAGTATACTAGCCATTCAATAGCTGTTACGTTGTCTCATTTGTTCACTCATTCATTCATTCGTTTTTCATTCATTTGCATATTAAAGAGTGAAAATCAAGTTAATCAATTGATAGTAACCTAAGTTAAAAAGATAGACTGGCTTCCTCCCAGGTAATTTGCGTGTTTTATTCCTGTTTTCTAGAAATAATATTTCCATCTCATTCACAAATTTAGTAGAAAATTGAGATCAGAAACCAAGAAGAAAGATCGGTCCAAAGTAATTTTTAATCAAACTAAAGCCACACCTCAAAAACAACTTAAACAAACAGGCTGGTAGGACAGTGAGAAGAAATGTTTTGCAATCAAGCACCCTTGCTCAGGCTGTTGTTTAAATACAACCTGCACAAGTTATTATTATTTTTTTTAATCTCAGCCCTGGCTGGTAGCTCAGTAGATAGGCACCAGCCTGCAAACTCAAAGTTCGCTGGTTTGATTTCCAGCCAGGGCACATAACCAGGTTGCAAGCCAGGCCTCCAGCCAGGTCCATAGCTGGAGGCAGGTGAAAGGCAACCATACATTGATGTCTCTCTCCCTCTCTGCCCTTATCTATAAAAATAATGAATTTAAAAAATCTTAAAAAAATAAAGAAATAAAATTTTAAAAAAAATCTCTGGGATTTTTCATACATAGAATTTCTTCATACGTAGAATGGGGGTAATACTGTCTTTTGTGGAGAGCCCTGGGGAAAATATCTGCCCAATGCCCACAGAAGTATCCGGCACAGAGCAGGAGCTGAGCAAAGGATAGTGGTTAGTGGTCCTTCCTATTTGGTGATATGGTGAGTAAATTTTTAAATAGCTAATAAGTATTTTATTCTATAACATATAAATATTGTAAACATATTTTAAATCATGGCACAGGAGCATGGAAGAATGTGCCACAGTGGTTAGAAACTCAGGCACTGGTGTCAAATGACCCTATAGGTTTAAATTCTGACTCTACCAATTATTGGCTAAGTGACTTTGGGGAAGATCCTTAACCTCTGTTCCCTCCTCGGTTGAGTAGAACTAAATAAATGAGGCAGTTTTTATAATATGCTTAGAACGTACATACATAGTTCAATAAATGTCAGTCATATTATTAATAATATACCATTATAAATTTTTGGTTGCTGTTGGGAACTTGCCCTTCTGTGAAACTCCAAAAAGTACTGCAGAGGATTGATTATTGATTACTCTTATTGTTTTTAAGTGAAGTAAATGAGTGATCCTTTTTAGTTTTTAACACCTTTACCCATGAAGAAACCCTTTAAGAAACCATGAAATTCAGAGTTTCAGAAGCCTAATCAATAAAAATAAGCAAAAAATAATAATAATAATAATAAGGATTTTGGGTCCTGTCAGGATTCCATCATTGGCAAATTTCTTCTCATTTCCCCTGCTTCAGCTTTCACATCAGTATGCGGAAATAATTATTTTTACCTCAGTGTTCATATAGGAATTCTAAAAAGAAATCTTTTTTTTTCAAAAATTCATCTTGGTTGAAACAAGTTTCTAGAATGATGGCGTGTTCAGCAGTTTGAGATAAAGGGTCAGACAGAGCCAATCGGTGGCCACGGAATAACAGCAGAAGACCCCGGGGCCCCTGGAACAATTCACCTCGCAAACAACCCTCGGGTGGAATTGGGCTGCTGATCAAATGCTGTGCGACTGCAACATCACTCCAATGCACATCGGGCTCTGAGATTTACCAGGAACTTTCCCCTGAAGCACAACTACGCCATTTATTTCAAAAAGTGTCTTTTAAATAGAAACAGGAATCAAAACACCAAAACTTCCTTAATCCACTTTTAACCAACAATCTTGCCGTTCAGACACTGGTACCTCCGGCACAGGTTCAGAAGACTATAGGAGGTCCCCAGGAGCATGAAGGGATGTCGTGTTGCCGTGATCACAGAGGCCAGGCCTCAGCCTTCTGTCCCTGGAGAGCAAAGCTTGCCATTCTTCCTTCATCCATGGCTTTTCTTAACAGCAGGCACCAAGGCCAGTGGCCACTGTCGCTACTTCTGCACATTTATTTCCTGCCTCCATTTTAACAAATAACTTTGTTTTTTCTTTCTCCTGTATCATTTTGCTCTTTTTTGTTGTTGTTCTCTTTCCACTGGTGTAAAAAGTTAGATTTTTTTTTTCCTCTTTCTCTTTTTCTCACACAGTTCCCCCTCTGTAGATAACAAAGTCCAGGTCCCTAGCCGGTATAATTATTAGCATATTCCTGGAGAAAATTGCAACAGTCTACATTAAAGGACTCCCTGCAGAAATCGACACAGTAGGTATCCAATTTCTCTTTAAATAAAAGGCACTCAGAGCAGTAAGGGGTTTAAAACAAGAAAAGAAATGGGGAGCAAACAGAGCTTTGAGGAACAGCAGGAAGGCTTGTGGTGGTCAAGAGCGGATAGCCAGGCAGAATTATTTGGATAATTAGTCTTCGTTAGCAAACTGGAAAAAATTAGAATTCCCCCATCAGATGTTATAATATGCCCACAGACTAGCAATATTAAAGATCATGTCTGACCCAGTTCCAAAAGGTTTGACTCTTTGTTCTGAATATTCCGTGGTAGAAAATAGGCCCTAAGCCTGTGATCTCTCTTCAAAATTTTTCCGAGACTTGTGAAGAACTCCATGTAGTTTAGGTGATCCTGATATCGCTGTGGTCCTCTCTGGGTAAGAAGAGAGCTTGTAAGGACCTGACTGAAAACCAGGAAACTTGTAAGAGGAAAGCAAGAAAACAAAATGCAAATCTAAGAGTTAATTTTAATATTCACTTCCTCAAGATGATGGAAAATATGAAAGCTGGGCTTACTCTTCTATGGCCCAGAGACCCTCTCAGGGATATAAATGGCCTTAATAAAAGGAACTTAAATCTCAATTTATATTTAAAAATGAATTGCACCACTCTTGAAGAAAGCCCCACCCCTTGTTATACTTCTGGGGAAGGCCACTTCTTATTAGCTGGATTTCAAGCACCTGTGTCAAAGTCCCTTGTGTAGGACAACGAAATGCATTCCATGAATTCTCCCAAGGAGCAGCTCAGACCTGATTAGAATGTTGCTATTGTTTTGTTTTTGTTTTTTGTTTTTTAAGATTTTACTTATTATTTTTATAGAGAGGGAAAGGGAAAGAGGCAGAGAGGGAGAGAGACATCAATGTATGGTTGCCTTTCACCTGCCTCTAGCCACGGACCTGGCTGGAGGCCTGGCTTGCAACCTGGGTACGTGCCCTGGCTGGGAATCCAGCCAGCAACCTTTGGGTTTGCAGGTCAGCATTTTATCCACTGTGCCACCAGCTAGGGCCAAATGTTGTTACTTCTTGATAAAATTACATAAAGGGCTGAGGTGAAGAGGGCAGTATAAAAAAGAAAGTTGACAAGATTGGTTCTAAGGGGCAGGGTAGTTTAAGTTCTCTGCAAATTTCGTTTTTCAGAAGAGATTAAAAAGCTTTTCGCATGGCATGTGCTATGCCAGACATTCTGTGTTTCATTAACATGCATGTTTACCTGTATGCACAAACACAGGAGTGACATTGGTAAGGAGCAAATGTAGATTCATTACCATCACCCGAAAGTCATCCTCAGAGCTATCTCAGGTCATAATGCTTTGATATAATTATCACTACTTAATTATAATAAGAGAGACGATTGAAAGTATGGAAGTAATAGAAAGAGGCATGCAGCATGGATATTCAAGTTTATACCATGATATTGTTTTAACTGGCAGACTCAACAATCATTTATTCCAGAGGAAAATACTTGGTTTGATCACTATTTGTCATTAAATAAAGACAGTAAAGTATTTGTGAACTTACAGATTTTGGTGTAGAAATGCACATAGTTTCTGTCAGGTAAAAAGGGTAACCCCTATACATGGTTGCCTATGGAACATGAGTCATATTTGAACTTAACCTACTATTCTGTTCTATCATTGCTTCAAAATGCCCATAAAAACTTAAATCCTCAAAATGCTCTTTGAATCACCCTTGACCTTATTCCTGGTTCTCTCATTAATTAGTGAGTTGAATAAACTCCTTGTAAGAGATCCATATTATAATTATATGAGAGTCATACTTTCAAGTTTTTGAAAACTGTGCTTTAAATCTAAAAAGCCATTGATACACCCCACACCATTTATAGAAAAGTGAGGACAAACCTGGGACTTCTAGAATTTACAAACATTGTGGCTAAAATAGCTTGTTGAATAGATTTCTCTGCTCCCTGAAAAAAAATTTACACTTTAATGAATTATTTTTCTGTCTTCTACATAAAGAGAAAGTCATTTTCCTGGCCCACTCACTTAGGTCACCAACAGAATTGAAGCGAAGAACACCTGGCCTCATTAGAGGAAGTGATCGAGGCATTGATCTTGGATAAGCAAGCGAAGAATATAAAGCTCTCTGAATCCCAGAACAAAGGCAAATTCTAAGAATAAGAAAATAACCATAGAAATCAAAAGAAAATTGGAAAAAAAATAAGCTTGGCCATTGTTCTAATGGAAATGCTGCGTGAGTGTGTGTGTGTGAGTGTGTGTGTGTGAGAGTGCATGCCTGCTTTATCCAAGTTATTTCTGGAGACTTCAAAGGACATTAGAAGTAAAATGTGCTGATCGGGAAAATGTCAAAGATAACAAGCTTTCTTAGAGCCTCTTTTCTGAAAGTAACTCTGTTTTAAGGCCTCCGAATATTAAGGTAAAATGCCATAGTCATTTGTGAGAAAAGACTCTTGAGCATGGTTGGCCTGAGAGTTAAACTCTCTCAGTTTGCCCCACGTCCCAAAATCTATTTACCCATATTCTCCCCTTGTTGCTGTTTTGTCTTGTTTCGGTTTGTTTTTCTGGGTTTCCATCGATCCTGCAGATACAGGCAAAATAATCTGAAAGAAAGTTAACAGTTGATTCTCAATAGAAAAAAAATTCATACATTCCCGCTGTGGTGTCCCTGATAAAGTCTAAGTGAGGAGAAAAAACACAGGGCTCATAATTAAGGACTAGAAGGCTCTAGTAAAATCAAGGGAGAGTTGGCAATTCCAGACTTCATTAGCAGTTAAAAAAGAAAAAAAATATCCCCATGGCCAGCAGGTTAGAAGTTAATTAGGAGAAGTGCTAGGGGACTTATAGGCTGACAGAGAAGCTTACTTATGAGGTAGTTTCGGGCTCTTTATTGCCACTGTGAAAGTGTTTGCAAGCTCCCAAGAAAGGGAGCAAATCCCCAAGGCTGTTCAGAACAGGGAAGCTCTGTGCTTCTAGCACTCAGGGTTCCCCTGCCCTCCCAGTAATGGGTGGTTTTGGGACTCTCCGTCCATTGTTCTCAGAGAAAACTTTTTCTTATATTAAATAGACATAGTTGGCTTAGTAAAAACACTTCGGTTAAAATTTAATTTAGATGCACATGCAGATAAGAGTGAACAAGAAGACTGGAAGAGAGCCCAGGAGACCATTCTTTTTGATCAAGAAATAGTCTCCGAAGAAGTCAGAGACTTCTATATCCACGTGACCTGGTGTTGTTTCTTCAGAATAAAATCTATTTCTCTGTAAACTTTCTCTGATTTTCTACAACAGACTATTAAAATGGATGCTTCATTTGAGATTATTAGGTGAAACTATCAGATATCAAAGTGAGTTGTGAAACATACCATACCATAGATCTGGACTATTGTAGGTGGCAGAGAAAATCCGAAAGGTTGTAACTCCATTTCAGCTCCTGTAGAACAGCTGGTGGGTGTGAGAGGTGAGTAAGAGAGAAGAGTCTATCCTGACCTCTCTTTCCTGACTACAGACTTTTGCATAACTGGCCCGTAGTGGGAGAGGAGTCTAGAAGTTCTGTCTTTGAATGAGTTGAATGGTTGAATATTCCATGGGAATGAGCACCTAATTCCCAAAGCAACCAGAAGCTTAGATTTTAGACAAACTGTCTTGGTGATTTGAGAATGTGGCTCTCAGACTTCCTATCTTCTATGTAACAACAGAAAAGCCACGAGGCTACCCATATTTTCATGGGGGCCTGCCCTCCTGACAAAAGCCCAGACGGACATTGAAGGGCTAGTGAATTAAATTTACTTTGAGATTTCAACCTACAAGTAAGGCTTATTCAATGTTTACTTCTAAACCTTTATTATGCCTAAGAATCTGAACTGTTTGTTCATGGTAGAGGGCTGGTGTGAGGGAAGGGTGGTGGAATAGAGCAAAGATAAGTTCAAAATAGCTGAAGGTCTAATGCAATATAATTTATATAAGCAAGTTTGAGGTATGTCCTGGATGTTGTAGGCAGTATTAGTAAGCAAACCTGACTTTCTCCCAGGATAGCTAAGGAATATCGTTATGATAAAACTCAAAATTCATTCGATCTGCTTCCCATCACCTAAAAATGTCAAACCTTTGACTCCTAGAAAGTCTTTCACACCCAGAATTTCTGAGAACACCATTTTGTCTGCTCTACCTTTTGACTTTGTCGCTCAGGAAATTATTTGGGGGTTGGCATTGCCATTGTCTTTCATAGCACCAGAGACCCTGAACCTGGTCATTCCCTGATTGTTTTAATAAAATTAGAGAAGAGGTATGTTTGGGGGTGCAAAAGGAGATGAATTGGGGAAATAGGTAGAGACTGATCATAAAAGACTTAAGACCTTAACCTTTCTCAAATTCTTTTGAAATTATGGAAAAGATACATTTGTCACAACAGAAGTGTATATAAGAACAGAGAGAAAGGTTCCAGATAGGTGTAATTGAGGATAGATCACCTTATCTTTAAGCACTTTAAAATAAAAATTGGTTCTCCAAAACAAAAAGCAGTGCATCTGGAATTCCCTGAGTCTCGTGGCAGAGGAGAAATAACTTTAAGGTGGTCTAGTCCAATCCCTTCCCTTCACCCATCAAAAAATTGCAATCCAATATGATGAAATGGCCCATTCAAGATCCCCTAACTAGTGGCAGGAAAGGAATTAAGTTCTTATCTCTTTAATATCCAGCCTGTTGCTGTCCTTTCCATGACATTACATTTCTCAAGTTTGTAATTCACCGGAAGATAGATTTTGACTAAAACACTGCTTTTTCCTGGGCAGAGCAGAATTTTAAAATACCAGAGAAAATAAACCAGTTAAAGACTAGAAGACATAAATTAGGTAACAAGGGGGGAAAATCCAAACACATAAATTTGCTCAGACAAGACAATTATAAGAAAGATATTCATTATTGAGACTTAGATAGGCCCAGGTAGTAACTTCAATAAAGTGAAAATTGATCTAGAAACCGAAAAGTCAAAATTAACTTGCCATACTCTAAAATCTTTTTTCTATTATAATGTTCTAAGAGTTATAGCTATTTTTATGCCTGATTGGCTAATAGAGCTGCAAAAATGTATTAAAACCTCTGGGTTTGTTGTTGTTGTTATTGTTGTGTTGTTAATGTTTTAAGAAAAGCATATCTAACCATGGCAGTATTAGCAGGAATTTGCAATAAACAGAATATTGTTTCCACTCACCCCTCAAATGTATACATCCTAATCTAAGAAATATTTCAATTTTACCTTATATGGAAGAAGAGACTTTATAGATGTGATTAAGGTTAAGGAAGGCAGTAAAAGGTGGACTTTAGAAAAGATAAAGGTTTTAAGCAAAAGAAAGAAAGAAAGAAAGAAAGAAAGAAAGAAAGAAAGAAAGAAAGAAAGAAAGAAAGAAAGAAAGGAAGGAAGGAAGGAAGGAAGGAAGGAAGGAAGGAAGGAAGGAGGGAAGGAAGGAGGGAAGGAAGGAAAGAAGAAAGGAAGGAAAGGAAAAGAAAAGAAAGAAAAAAATCCACCTTAGTCTTAGTGGAAAATATCTATAAGAAGCAGTAGAATCTCCACTGATAACCCATGACAATATGCTGAGAATAGAAAACAAATTGCAGTGAGTTGTAGTGTGAGCAGAAACCTCCAAGTTGAACCTTTTCACACTGCGGCATCCTCTCTGCAGGGACTCCTCTTGTGACTTCAGTCCTTGATCCACAGCACAAGTGGATTCCCACTGTCACCCAAGGTAGTTCACTTCAAACTTAACAATGCATTCACTAGAATGGCCTCTGAGCTCTTAAATCTCCTTCCCTAGAACTTCTACCTATTGGTCTTCATTTTGCCCTCTGGAGTTAAGGCCACTGAGACCAAACCCTCTTCCAAAGAAGCCTTTAAAAACCAAGTAATAGGAAGAATATGGTTCCATAAATTGAGGGCTATCTTTATCCCTTTGCCAAAATAATTGAAAATGTCACTTTTAATGGAACAACTGGGCCTTATTTCTAAAGATTTTAAAAACCTCAAAAAGCAAAATCTGGATGTTTCCTTGTCTCTTGCTACCCAGGAAACCCAGCATCTGGAAGGAGCACTTGCCAACCTACTGCAGTTCAGGAATCAGGGGCATTTTTCATTTTTGTTTTTCTGGTTATTTATTTCTGCACCTCAGGATTCTGAAAACCAGCAACAGATGGACTAATCCAAGCTCCTCAGAGCAGACGGTTCAGCCAACTCCCCACAGGAGGAGTGGGTCTCCCCTGCAGATTGCTGCCACCACAGAATAATTTACTCAATCTCCGCCTCGGAATGAGCACTCACCACACTTGGAACAATTAGCCTTTCCAATGGCCCCATTAGTAACTGCAGTTGGAAAGATCTGTCCTTGCCTGATTTTGGGAGGTCCCAGGATCACCCACCGGCTAGATACCAGATATTGTTGCCAGGAGCCAAGTCCACAGATACGTGCAGAAATGAATAGCAGAGGTTAAATACATGGGCTGGACAAATGGATGCTTGGCATCAGGCATTTGGGGAAAAATTAGAACTGAAGGAAAATGTTGGGTGGAAGAACAAAGTGCAGCAGGGTTAAACTTCTTGTGTTGATGCATTCTTACCTCCGCTGATGACAGTGTCACCTTTATGTCCCTAGTCAGGCCCTTTCTTTTCTTTCTATCAGAGCCCAATTAGAATAAAGGTGTTTTTACACAAAGGGGGAACAGTTTATAAATACAATCCCATTCCCTCCCCTTTCTGTGATGGCATTGTTACAGAAAAATTTGGTGAAGTAGAAAATTTGCTGTAAGTGTGGGTGGTGTTTGTCCAAGGGGTTTAAAGGGTCTGCTGTCATGCTACATAGGTGGCATCTTAGTTTTTCATTTTAGAAGAGATGGTGTCAATGTCCATTCTTTTTTATGAAATAAAATAAGACAGGGAAATAAATGGTATATCTAAAAACTGGACAGAGATAGAGTAAGGTTATATGATTTTTAGACTCAGGGTTCCTGGATCAAAGCTTGGGTAAATATCTCCTGGCTGTGTCAACAACAGGTTTATGTTCAGTTGTAAATAAAAAAGACAAACAGAAAGCAACATCAAAAGGCAGCATGAACAAACTGGAGTTTTTATTTTTTTCACAAAATCAGGGAGGTATTTGCTAGTAAGCACAAATCAAACAAATCAAACTGTTAGGTCTGAGGGCTCTGAAAATCTACCAGCCTTTTTCCCTCAGGGTCACCTCATGGCTAGCTGCACAGTGGCTACTTCAACCTGTTTGATGTTCCAGGCATGAAGAAAGGAAGGGAGAAGAGCAAAGGGACACCTTGCATGCTTTCTTGGGAGTCACATCTAATGATTTCACTTAAACCCTTTGAGGCAGAAGTGTGTTCGTTGGCCGGTTGAAGCCTTCAGCACCTCAGTACAGAAAGCTGCACCTCTTTCTCATGTAGGGAGAGGTAGACATGAGATCACAGGACTTGAAGATGAGGCTTTGCAAGGTGTTACGGACACTGATGCGGCAGAGGTAAAGTTGGAAGTGACATTGTCTTAGTAGTCTTGGAGCAAGGAGTTGTATGAAAGGGATTTATTAAGAAGTGTTCCTAGGACGAAATGAATCAGGAAATGAAAAAGGGACACAAGGAAAAGAAGGAGGCAAAGCAAGAAATATCAACTGAAGCCCCACATTGAGCATGGCTCAGCCCAGCAGGGGAGCTCTGAGGACAGTGGAAGTCACACCTCAGAATGGGTCTGATCAGGTCCAGGGGAGCTGGAGGAGTCATAGAGTGAAGAATTGCATCTAGAGAATATACATCCCCATCTGTTTGGCTCCCTAGGTGTACAAATGGGTCTTGACAGCCTAGAAAATCACCCCGACAAAAGAAGCATGTCCCTGATACAGTTGAAGAGTAAAAGCACATGAAAATCTGTATGTTCAGGACTTCCAGCCAAGATGGAGGCATAGGTAGACACACTGCATCTCCTTACACAACTAAGAAGGACTACAACTATCTCAAAAGTGGAGACAAACAGAAATTTCAGAATATCAAGTGTCATGGAAGTCCAACAAACAAAGATATAAAGAAGAAATACTCATCCAGACAGGTAGGGGGAGTGGAGCCTGGGCAGAGAGGACGTGGCATGGCAGTGGTGGCAGCAGCAACAGTGACAGTGGCTCTGGCTGGCCAGTGCAAAATGCAGTCACACATTTTAAAAAGTAGGGAGGGGACCTGGGGAGCTCTCCCAGCACCACAAGAGACCATTCAGCTCACAGTTCCAGCGCCAGGGAAAATAAAGCCTCATTGCTTATCACTGTGCAAGCCAATGGGATTTGGGGCAGAAGAAGAAACTGCCAGTCTCTCAGCAGAGTCTGTTTGTCTAGAGGACCCCTGTGGTCCTAGAATGTCCATAGACCCACCTACCCTGGAAACTACAGCCACAGCAACAGCTAGAGTGGCACCAGTCCCATACAGGAAGTGAAAGAAGTGCCTGAAGTGGAAGAAGCAAACACAGGAGCCTGTCAAGTCGAGGAGAGAGAGAAGTATGGCCCAAAAGAGGGAACAGATCAAAGTTCCAGTGGGAGAATTGATCGACGAGGAGATAGCTAACCTAACAGATGCAATACACTGGTAATAAAGATGCTTGAGTACAGCAAATGCAGAAGGGAAGAAATAAAGGCTATGCTGAGTGAAATCAAGGAAAATCCACACAAAACCAATAGTGAAGGGAGGGAAACCGGGGTTCAAATCAATTATTTGGAATGTAAGGAAAAATTAAACAAACAGTACAGAATGAAGAAATAGAATGAGGAGCAGCTTAGTAACCTCTGGAACAACTTTAAATGTGCCAACATCTGAACTAAGGGGGTGGGGGTGGGGGATCGCTAAAGGGAAAGGGGTACTGGGTGGTGGGGAGCAAATGGAAAAGAAATTGGGACAACTGTAACAGCATAATCAGTAAAATATACTTTTTAAAAAAAAGAAAGAAAAATCTGTGTGTTCAAAAATAGTAAAAGGGGAATTATGGTCCAAGCACTGACTGTTTCTGTTGTATATGGTCACACAGGACTCCCTTTTCCCATAGTCTAAGGCAATGGGGTCTCTTTCTCTTTTTATTTATTGGGTAAAGTGTTAGGGTCTGTGACTTTTGCACTGTGCCGCTCTGTGAAAATGATCCATCTTCCAAGTCAATTAACTGGGTCTATTTTTATATCTTCTGAAAATCCAGGTGAAGACAGGGAGAAGACCTTTGAAGGAACCAAAGCATCCTGCTTGGGAAAGCAACTGTGGAGTACAAGGTAAAGTCACCAACATTTTCTGTAATGGGAAATGACAGTTGTTGAGAGGGGACTCCTACACCCAAGTTTAACAGTTAAATGTCTTGAGTTCTATGCCCAGCTCATCTCTTAGCAAGTGACACTCTCTAGCAGGAAAGTGACAGGTCCATAAATGTGTAGAAGCTATGATTCTTTTGATGTTTCTTCTAGAAGATCCCATTTTTTTATAACTATGACAGGAAAGGCAGGAACTGTCTATTAGTACTAAGATAAAACAGTTTTGGTTCATTTACTTCATTCAGTAAACAATATTAAAATGAGGGAAAGAGTAGACTTCCCTATTGGAGAATAACACACAACTGTTTCCTAATATCTCACACAATGATTATCCTGACGGAAAGAACCTATCATGGGTAGTAGTGACACTGTTGAAGTTCTGTGCCTGTCATTGCACATGAACAGGAATAGGTTTCTATTCATCACGTAAAGTGATCAGTGGTTGGGACATATTTATATAAATAACCTTTAACCTGTGCATAAATCACCTAGGTAAGATTCGGATTCTCTTTGATTTGGTGGCTCTTCTCTATTTTGAACTTAATAAAACAGGACAGAGCTCAACATAGTGTTGAGTTAATTAAAATATAGTGAATACAAACAAGCCCAATTATTTCTAGCATCTATTCTCTTATGAGGTGAAGGAGCAAAACTTGGCGGCACTCAAAGGTCTTTGAAAAAGTGACAATTAACAAATAAGAGGTACCTTAAAAGTTCTGTTAATTCATTTTGAACCTAAATTTGGGGAAAACACTATAAAGCGTTGTCAGAGGACAATTATCATTACCTCAAGAAATAGTAAAATTTTATAGATACCTAAAGATAAGAAATGATCACTGTGTTAACCTATTAATCAGAGAGATAATTTTTTAATATAAATCTAGAAGTTACCCTATCAATAATAAGGAACTTTAGTTTATTTGAAAATAAGGAACTTTTCTCTTAAAAATGACTCACAATCCAATTCGGTGATGGGTTTAGCAGTTTCTTATCAATTTAAACAAACCCTTACCTTTGGACACAGAATCCCACTGCTAAATAAATAAATATAGATGTTCAACAAAAGACATATAAATATTCATAGCAGCTTTATTCGAAATGACCCCATATGTAAACAATCTAAAAGCCCACAGAGTAAATGGATACATTGTTTTGTTTCCATAAAATACTCAGAGAAGCCCTTGCTGGTGGCACAGTGGATAAGGCTCTGGCCTTCGAACCCAAAGGTCTCTGGTTCAATTCCCAGCCAAGGCACATAAACCAGGTTTTGCAAGCCAGGTCTCCAGCCAGGTCCATAGCTGGAGGCAGGTGAAAGGCAACCATACATTGATGTCTCTCTCCCTCTCTGCCTCTCTCCCTTCCCCTCTATAAAAATAATAAATAAAACCTTTTAAAAAACACTCAGAGATATATAAAAAGAAACTGTTATCCTCAAGAGTGCAGGTGAATCTTAAAACCATTTCGCTGTGCAATATAAGTCAAATACAAAACACTACATACTACAAACATTCAAGGATAGTGTATGAAATTCAGAAAGATTTCTATAATGACAGATCCAATCAGGAGTTACCTAGAACCACAGAAATAGGGGGGGATGCTAAACAGGGGCACAAGAAATCTTTGGGAATGATGGAAAGCTTCCACATCTTGATCATGGTGGTGTTTACACAGATATGTATACATACATGTGACAAAACTCATCACACAATGTACACTTAAAATCTGTCTACATTTCATTTGAACATATTTGTAAGTTATACTTCAATAAAATTGATTTTAAAAATCCAGAGCCTGATAAAAGTCATCAAAAAGATACACACACACACACTCTCTCTCTCTCTCTCTCTCTCTCTCTCTCTCTCTCTTTCTCTCTCTCTCTCTCTCTCTCTCTCTCTCTCATTATAAGTCTCTTGAATGAGAGAACACTAGGAAAAGGCCCCCCCTGGGTAATCACACAGAAAAGAAGTAAGGACTTCACTGTGGAGTATTAATATCTGACTGAATACTCCAAGACCACTGCTCAATTGTTTTATTATTTATAAACTACTTTCTGTAATAATATCAATATGCCTTTACACAAATATATATTTAGATGACACATTTAAAGCCCTTAACTCCAGTTTCAATATATATTAACCTAGTCAGAGGGTGGTTCTACTACATTGAATTCACCGTCTTAACTAAAGCTTTACAAAGACCTAATTTGTTACACACAGACAAGGATATTTCATCAGAGAAATGGCATTAAATTTTTACCCAATGCAAGGAGAGGAAACAATCCCAGATGATTTGCAGCATTGTCTAAAGTTCACAAAAATCGATCTTTAAAAGACATTAATTATTATAATTCACTCATAAGCTAAAATAATCTGTGGAAACAATGATAAACTATCTGACCCCAAAACACTTTTAGAATTTTGAGTAGGCAAAACAAAATGATTTTTTATAAAATACAAATTTAGTATTTGCAATCCAATCTTAAATAAGTGATACATTTATATTTTAAGCCCTGGCTGGTGGCTCAGTGGATAGGTGCCAGCCTGCAAACCCAAAGGTCGCTGGTTCGATTCCCAGCCAACGACACATAACCAGGTTGCAAGCCCAGTCTCCAGCCAGGTCCACAGCTGGAATCAGGTGAAAGGTAACCATACATTGATATTTCTCTTCCTCTCTGCCTCCCTCCTTTCCCCTCTCTCTAAAAATAATAAGTAAAATAGTTTTTGATTATATTTTATAACTCATTGTGATAAAATTTGAAAAGATGTGTGGCTAAATGTTAACCCAAAGTTATCAAACCTATCTAATTTATCAAAAGATTTATCTTGAATGATATGCATATTACATAAACTATCTTATAATAAATCTGCATTTATTTACTGTGCATTAAAAATGTATCAGAATCTTTTATAGTTCATTTTTATGACTATTTGTTGCTGGCTGATCTCATTTGCATTTCTTTGGTTCTTATCTAGTAGTCCGCCGTTACCAGCAGAGCTTGACTTTTCTGAGCTGGTAGAGATTTTCCTAAAAGGCCAGCATGCTGAAAGCATTAAAAGTTCAATTTCTTCCTCCTTTTTTCAAAATTTAAGATACTCTAATTTGTTCATCTCCTCTGCAGTTGTACAAAGAGATAGCAAAACCAAGTTTAGAAAATATTTCAAGGCATATAGCCAAAGAACCTATTCAAAGTTTTAGAGAAGTCAACAAGGACCTGTTCTTTCTCTGTAGGGACTCACCCTTTGACCTGGAAAACAAGGTTTCTAAGGTCAGGGTTTTCAAGTTTATCTTCATTTATCCTCAGAGGGTATTGTTCGTGATATATTTAGAGGAAAAAAAAAAAAAAAAAAAACTAGATTATACAGAGGTCCTTTAACTTCGCAGGAACTTAGGTGCTCGTTCATGGGAGTTCTGCAGGCTCCAGAAAAGCCAGTAATTCCATCTGTACCCCCTTCTCTATCGCTCCTTCAGGGATTCACCCACACAATTGACTTATAAGCCAGAAACCCTCTGTTCTCTAAGTCATGCCAAATGGTTTCAGTTTATTTCAATTGTTTCACATGCTTTCTCCCCTTTCATGGTAGATATGTATGTTTGTCTGTCTTCAGAATTCATATAGGGTGGAAATTGGGTAGATTCCCATTATTACTAAATGTCCAAATATGCCCCCTCAAATAATCTGACCATAGATAGAAAGGGCTATCATAATTTTTTTTTTTTAAAGCTGTCATTCTCTTCCTTCCGTAAAGAGGCTTTTCTCACAGATGGCAAACACAGAAACAAACACAAAATCCATTTTGCCATTACGCAAAAGCAAATATAACGGAGATTGTATGCAAGCAACCCCTTCAGGGAAAACAGACACAGACCAGAAACTTGAGGGTTCTTTCTAGCTGCTGCATTCCCTGTCTCCCTCCCAGAAAAGACCAATGGTGTATGACCAGCATGGGGCAATTGTCTCAATGAGAACTTAGAACTGATCTGCATCTGGAAAGGAAGTTCCTTCCTTGAACCTGTTGTGAAATCAATCTCTTAAGCAATGAGCACTGGAGGATAGAAACCAGATGGTCATTCATGAATGACAGAAATACTGCAGGTCAGAAATACCTGAGTCAGAAATAAGCAAGACAGCCGCACTGCCGTGAACCAGCAACCATCCAGAAACAGATCAGCAAGCCCTTGCAAGGGCATGTCAGCTCGCTCTGGGAGACCCGCGAGGTCAGCCTGATGAAGACACCTGTGACCAGGCACCATGTTTTGGTGACTCCTGTAGCTGAATCCTCATAGATACGAAACTGTCAACACCAGTCAAAACAAAAACCAGTGACAGGTTTGGTCACCGAGGAAGGTCTCCCCACTCCAACCCCCTAATAACAAGTAACACAAGGCAGTGAGTGCCCTTGCTTTTAGGACAAGGAGGCAATAAAGAGAGCTGCATCTGTTGTTGAAATCATTTTAATAAATTAAAAATGGGCTCTTCTGTTGTTTGTGGCATATTCTGGAAACAGGGCTTTTGGGATACTGCCACTCTGGCTCTGATGCCACCGAGTGGGATGGCTTGGTTATTTGTAACGGCTATTATTCTACCGGTTTTATTAACGACCCATCTTAGAACACAAGGTTTTCAGCAGATCTCTCCCAGCCATGCCCGCCATGGGACAGGCTCTTTGCCAATTGTTTTGGGCTGCTCAAAACAATATGTCAGTTTTGCTTTCTCCTGACCGTTTTATTCTAGCATTTTTGTTACCCTGGTAGCAGTTCCTGTGAAACGTATTTCAAATGCTCCTACAGCTAGTAATAAAGTGTCTATAAATTTTCCCACAAATCAAGGCAAATATTTTTTTTTCCAAAAAGGGGGGGAAAAGGCATATTTTCCTATGTCCTTCTCCCTCCCTCCAATGTGCTCTTTGAGGGGAAGGTGTGCCGGGAACAAAGAAGGTGGGTGTATCCTGCAGTGGTGACCATTATCCTGAGTCATACGGGACATTCATTGAATGTGTTTTTCAGGTTTAAACTGCCTGGCTCCTGGTCGATCTGTGCTGAAAGGGTTAACGGGGAGTTCAGGCAACGGTTAACAAGGGACAGGCCATAAATGGCTCCAGCTGTGTATAATTAACTGTAACGCTGCAGAGTAAATGACTTTTATTGGCAACCATGTCATAACTTCATTAAAAGTCATATTTACAGCCCTATCATATGAAATGAATCCTCTTGTATTCTGGAATTTAATGAGCATTCATTTTCACCTTGTTCAATTATCTTCCATCCCCCCCACCCCCACCCCAACTCATCCTCTCCCCAGTGTGGGAAGCATGTAGCCAAAATACAATCAGAATGTAATTAGCACCTGGCAGAGGGCTCCTCTTGGAGGGAGCATTTCCCAAACCACGATAAAACTGTTTCTCCTTGCTTTCAATTATAAATAGGGAGCTTCCTTACACAAAAACATTAAGTAACCATCATAAAAACATCAACCTGATTTGATGGAAGGCTTTCAAAGGTTAGGCCTCGGCAAAGAGGTCATGTCTACAGCAATCTGAAACAAAATCCAAATCTGTAAAAAGAATGGTGATTAGAGGGGAGAAAAGTGAAGCTACAAATCGGTTTTGAATCAAACCTTTTCCATTATAACTCCTGATATCTGAAAGTACCTATTTCATATGTTTTTTCCTTGCTGAATGATAGATCTAATTCAATCTTTCTCCCTTGCCCCTCCCCACCTACTTCCCTTCTCTTCTCTTCCCTCTTTTTCATCTTCTTCTGTCAAATCTCAAAGGAAATATTTTGCCGGACCCATTAAGTGATCTAGGGACTCAATCTCGTGATCTCAAACTCAGTTTAAGCCCATCTCACGTGTCACCTTAGAGTTTCTGAATATGTAGGGAAAGTCTAAGTAAGTCTACTGCAAATGCAGTACTGAGAGTGAATTTTCTTTGTTCAAGTTCCAGTTGATGTTCTCTGTGGTTCGAGGTGAGAATAAGAAGTCCATATGCCTATTGGGAAGGATGACATGCTCCAGAGATCCAGGCTCACTTGTATTTGGGGGAACAGCCTTTTTTTCCCCAGACTTACTGATTGTAAATGACCCATAACATTGTGTAAGTTTAAGGTGTACAATGCTATGATTACCTTCATAACATTAGCTGCCTCCTCTATCCTCTCACATAGTTGCCATTTCTTTTTGGGGTGAGATTATTTAAGATTTTCAGGTATATGATATAATAGTCTTCATTATAATCATCATGCTGCACATTAGACTCCTAAACCTGTTAATCTTGTAAATGGGAGTTTGTACCTTTTGAACAACAGCTTCACATTTTCCCCACCCTACCCCCATGCCCTTATGAGCACCACTCTACTCTGTTCCTCTGAGATTATTCTTTTTAGATTCTGCACACAAGCAACACCATATAGTTTTTGCCTTTATCTCTATGATGTATTTCATCTAGCATCATGTCCTCAAGGTCCACCCAAGTTGTTGCAAATGTCAGGATTTCCCTCATTCTGTTAGCAGAATAATATTCCACTGTGTGTGCATAGATATACACCATACATATATCCATATCTACATACACATCTTCTTTATCCATTCATTCACTGATAGATACTTAGGTTGTCTCCATATGTTGCCAGACCTATATTTTAATCAACATCACCTATTAACATTGAAAACTTTAACTCATCCTCCTTGAAGATCATTTTCTAATAAATAGGATTAATTACCACCATTTTAATGGAGTTATTAATATTAAATATTAAAATAATATACCTGGCAGCCTTGGCTGGTGGCACGGTGGATAAGGTGCCAGCCTGAGGACCCAAAGGTTGCCGGTTCGATTCTCCAGCCAGGGCACTTAACCAGGTTGCAAGCCAGATCTCCAGCCAGATCTGTAGCTGGAGGCAGGCAAAAGGCAACCATACATAGGTGTCTCTCTCCCTCTCTGCCTCTCTTCCTACCCATATCTCTAAAAATAATAAGTAGAATATTTTTTAATTAATTAATTAATTAATTAATATGCCTGGTATTGTGTCTCACGGAGGAGGAATTCAATCAACATTTTTTCCACCCTTCCTTTTTCTGTCTTGTCTCATCCCTTTCCTTCTCTCTGGGGGTTGATACTTTCCCTGTGTTCCATCTGAGTTAAGATAGAATGTTTAGTATTAATGCGTTGGTCTCTAGAATAATTGAGATCTGCACTTTATTGAGGGTGCATATTGATTGACAAGCTTGCTCTTTAAAATAAACCTGTCTACCATAAAAGGGTGATAGAGAATGATGCCAAATTCATGAAGGTGTTGAGAACAAAAGAAATAGCAGTGGCCAGCATGAAACATGAGGTCACTGCATCTCACAAGACCCCTTGTGGTCTAACAACCTAAGCAGACTTGATGGAGAGAGGGAGTTGGGCCCAAGAAACATTCAAGCACAGCCAGCATTTACATCTGTGAATTAAAGTGCCCTTGGAAGCTGGCATCGTTTTAGACACAATGCCAACACACCAGGGGTTACTTTCTGCTGCCAGGCACGCCATCTTCAGCAAATTCCACTGCGCACTTGTTCTGCTGTTCTCAGCCCTACTGTTTTATCTGACTTCTTTGGGCTGACCCTCTACGGTGGGCTGGTGGTATTTCTCAGGAACACTGTTTTCATCATTCATTTGGGAACTTAATAAAGCTTAGAAATACCATGATCAGGGTCTCCACCTAATGCAATTTTCTTTCTTTCTTTCTTTTTTTTTTTTAACAGAGGATCAAGATTTCTTAGTGGCTTATAAACTCTTTTAAATGACTTGTAACCAACATTTAAATATTAAAGAAAATAGTATAGAGCAGAATAAAATAGAACAAATAAAGTCCAATAATAAGGGGAAGTAGTGAAATTTCATACATGGGATCTCAACCTCATGGCCTGTTGTGTGTGATGCTGTAAAATTAGTCCCAAGTTTGAACCTCACTGCCATAATGGTTAGCATCCAGGTTCAATACACACCAGTCTTGCTGTAAGTTGCCCTATCCATCCAGGTTATTGCCTTTTTGCAATTTCACTCCTCAAAGTGCCCTTTATCTTCATTTTCCTCTTCAGCAAAATGGACCCAGAAGCGCAAGAGAAAAAGTCAGATTACAGAAAAGAAAACATAATGGGGTAGGGGTGTATTCTAAATGAATCCGGGAACTATTTATCTCGTTGTTGGCCATGTGAGCTCCAACACTTAATCAGCCACCACCTCTTTCCACATCAAGTAGCAATCATTTGACTTATCAAATCCAAAAAAAGCCCCTCAAATATGAACATTTGCATTTAGATGCAATGAGCGACAGTGTGTCCCTAACAAGATAATTAAGCAAAAGCAGACAGGGTAGCATGTGATTGCTCTCTACCAAGTGTTCCCTGGCAGCTGATTTCAAATGTTTTGAAATGAGAGGCCTGGAGACAGAGGTCTATAGCAAATGTCACTAGGTATACTCTGACTCAATATCTAATTCAAATAAGGGGACCAGGAATGAGCAATGCCAAGAAAAGGGGATATTCAAGATACTCCCAGGTGCCTCTGAGAAGGGGTCATTGCTTTTTTAGTCCCTGGCTCAGGCTTATACCTGGGTAAAAATGATGCTTTCTTCCTGGCATCTTTGGTTTAACATCTTCAGTCTTTCTTGTTTTCTGGCTTATACAGTCTCCCATTCCAGAGGCTGAATTTTAAGTGTGAGGCAATTACGTAGAGTGTGCACACTCTGCTTTGAAATCTGTGCACAGGCTTCTAGGAAAAACAAAGGAACATGCAGGAAATCAGTGGGTGAGGACGGACCCCTTTGAACTTAGATTTTCATCTCCCCAATCTGCCACACTGTTGAAGCAGACAAATAGATCTCACACAAAAACCACAGGATGCCCTTGCACATGTCCAAACAGATGGCTGGCGAGCAGAGGCATCTGCTCTGATTTCACGCAGGGTAGTGGGTACCTGAAGAGAATGCCCTCTGGAATCCCAGACAGTTTTTAGAGACCTTCATGTCTTTCCACTGAAAAGTAGTTCACCTCCTTCGAATCTCTTATGCTTGTCTTGTCTCCTCTTCCCTTTTGACTTATTGATGTTCGAGTACCAACTTGTTGGAAAAGAAAAGAGGACAAACATGAAAAGAGAGTTGTTTTTATTCTTTTAAGAAAAGCGAAGAAAATAGGAACAAACACAACAGAGTAATTAAAGGGAGTGGGGAGGAGAAAAAAAAAAAGCAAGATCAAAAATAGAAACCCTGTTTAAATTGTGTCCTGTGACTTTCTTCTTCATGCTCTGTAATAGGACTTTTTATTCCTTTTTTTTTTTTTTTTTTTTGGTAACTTATTGAAAATTCAGGAGAACGGCTAATTATTTGGATGTAAGAAGCACAGTAATTAAGTAACACATGACTGCTGCTACAGCCTCCTAACATACCTTTTCTTCTCTCTTCAAAGAACAGAGAGAAAAAATAAAATGGGAAACTCCACCTGTGCCCCTGGAGCAGGCTCTACACAATTAGTCATTAGGCTATTTAGGACCAAATTCTCTGTGTATTCTCTTCTCATAGCTTCCCTCATCAAGATAATCTATTGCTTCACCAGGTGCGCTCTTTGCTGGCCTTCCTATGAGCTCTGGCAAAAGTTGATAGATATCTGTTTTTCATAGCCAAGATGATTGCTTCCACCAATGTTACATTTTAACAAGGTACTTCAAAATATTAGTGCCCTGTCACTCTTGATTGAGAGAAGGTGCGTTAGTCCAATAAAGGAAGTGTTTACCAGCATGTGACAATATGCTGCAAGTGTGGAGACAGAAGACTTGCTTTGAATCCTGTCTCTGCAGAGTAAGGATGTGTGATTTTGTGCAGGTTACTCTCCATCAGCTTTGTCTTCTGCCCTTGGTGGAAGAAATAATAGTTATACCTAGCTAATAAGGCTGTTGCAATAACTGAATGAGTTAATTCAGGCAGCACACTTAAAACAGCATTGGGCACATTTTTGAGAATTAGCTGGTACACAATGAGGATGAGCAAGAGGAAGCAAACCAGCTTCATCCAAAAGAAAGAGACAGTGCAAGCAGTAAAAGGGCATAAAATATCCAGTACAGAGGCCTTTGGACTCCCATCATGAAAACACTATTTATTTACAAACTCATTTTTTTTTTATATAGGAAGATGACTCAGAGGGTGAATCCAAGAGCCAGGATGAGCAAAGTAATGATTCAATTTATGTGTCAGCTTGGCTCAGTCATGTTATCTAGTTTTTGGTCAAAGATCAGTCTAGATAGTGCTGTGAAGATAGTTCTTAAAATGTGATTAACATGTAAATCAGTAGACTTTGAGTAGATTACCCTCCAAAATGCGGTTGGGATTTATCTAATCAGTTGAAAGTCTTAAAGGAAAGACTGAGGACTTCCAAATAAGCAGGAATTGGGCTCTAGACTTCATTTTAGCCTAAATTGCAATATCAACTCTTCTGTGAGTTTCTGGCATGTCAGCCTGCCCTGCAGATTTCAGACTTGATATCCTAATTTTCTCTCACCTGGAGTCACGTCAGGCTTGGGACTGCTTGGTCCACTACAGTATGGTGAGAGTATGCTATATGATCACCAAGACTGGGTCACAAGAGGAAGTGCAATTCCTGTCTAGTTTCCTTGGAAAATGCATAGCTGGAGCCCTGAACTGCTGCAAAGTGCAGCTGTCATGAGGTCACCATGCTGTGAGGAAGCCAATCTCCATAGACAGGCCAGATTTCCATTTGCCTTCCCAGCCCTCAGTTACCCTGGTCAAGGCCCTACATGTGAGAATAAAGATGTCTCCAGATGATCCCAGACACAGGTCATCTCCAGCCATCGAATATCCCCAGCTAAATTTTCAGATGCTGTGGGGCAGAGATAAGACATTTATAGTGTGGAACTACATCGGAACCCTGTTTTTCTAAAAAGCAGTGTTGGTTGAGAAATCCTTCCACCCCTGGTAACTGAATAGGATCATCCTGCCTCATATTTTCCAGGACAACATTCTTTCAGTTCTTCCTTATGACTCCTGTAAAACTCCTGGGTGACCCCCGATTACCTGCTTCTCTCAAACCCCAGACCCCCTTTCTTTTGTCTGTAATGGCCCTCATTAATGAATGTTTTCCTTATTGCAAAAGCTGAGTAAAATTATATCTTTAATTGTCAGGTGTATTTTTGTCACTTATATTATTTCCATGAATTCACTCCAACCACTTGACCCACAGAATTTGTGAACGTTATAAAATAGTTATTTAAGTGTTGAAGGAGCTTTTTTATTTTCTGCAACAAAAAAAATCAAAACAGAGAGTATAGTCATCTCCCTTTGTGCTTCAAAGTTAGAAATGTCACCAGGTTAAATACAAAAGTTAGGCTTATACTTACATCCCCTCACGTACTTAGGGTTGTCTTTAATCAGCAGAATTATGACTATTCCATGTAGGACAGATTTTTTTCTGTCATATTTTATATTATTGCTTCTGTTTGCTTTGTCTTCTTCCTTTTTTTTTTTTCAGAAACACCAATTGCCTATATGTTAGATCATTTTTCTTTCTCTTTCATATATGTCATCAGGTTTTTGCTTTTATCTTTTCTCTTTTCCAATAAATTTTCACATTTGCCCTTCGTAACACTGATTTAATTTCTGGAGGATTTAAATATGCTCTTTAATGCCTTAATAATGACATTAAATCTGTGATTATAATTTTAGGGTTTTTTAAATTCTCTTTTAATTTTACTTTTAAAAATCTGTGTGCCCTGCAGCAAGACTCCTTTTCATATCAAATATTAATGTATTGTTTTACTATTTTATTTATAATCTCTTATTATATATATCCCATATTTCTTTGAAATTTTTGAGCATACAAGTAATATATTTTTTAGTTTATTTTCTGCAGTGTCTTCTAAAATATATATTCTTTATCTATAGTCTGAGTGCTTTATTTTCCATTTTCTCGGGTTACAGATTTTTCTTTTTACTGATTCTATTTTGATTTTTTCTCCCTAACTTTTCTAAGCATTAAACAAAAACCATATATCTAGCCCTGCCCTGGTTTACTCTTTCTCCCTCTAGTTGCTGTTACAATTCTCTTCTCAAGTCTAGAGTTGTAGATCTCAGAGATGAATGCGTGCCCTAAGCAGGTTTCTGGTGTTTGGTTGCCTCATACTTAAGGTATATTTTCAGACATAAGGCTAGGTCATCTAATTTTAGGACAAAATATCTTACCATGTGGAACAGAGTTAGTTTATATCTGAAATTTCCTGGGTTTAATCTGCTTTTCTACAAATAATTTTTGCTTTTTTTTTTTCCAAGAAAAAATATTGATAGAAAGAGCATATAACTGACTACAATGCATAGTATGTGTACACCCTTCTGGGGTATTTCTTGCTTTTGTCCTTTTGTGAAAAGACAATGCAGTAAGTACAAGACCTATCTAAATCCACTCCCCAGTTTACATGTTGCTAAGGATTGCTGTTTTTAATAAAGACAATTTTTTATACTTTAATGGCTTCAGGAAAGAACTTCTAAGCCTGACCTTGTGGAACTTCACTTTTGTCATTCATTCATAGCTTGGCTTTTGACCCTACTGGGTAATGGCCTTCTTGCCCATTATATTTGACAATGTGGATGCAGGGTATGCCTATACCTGATGATATTGAGGTATTTGCCTTCCATTTTATTATTTAGTAATGAGAGTTCCTGGCATAAAATATGTAAAGTGGTTCCAGAGTCTTTAAATAGGGGCAAAATGAAAATTGCTGATTATTTATTACTGTTTTTTAAGGGGAGTCATTGAGCATGCCTTTCCTGCAGCTTTCTGATTAATGCCCATCTCAGTAGCATTTCCCCAGGGGCTTTGTAAAGGTTAAGTTACTTCCCTGAACATCACAGCTTCAGGCGATACAGCCCAAAAATAAGAGCACAGAATTCTGCATCATTTGCTGTCATGTGAAGCATAATATTTACTTGATAAAAAAAAAAAGTTCCATTTTTACTCCTATCCACCCCATAGCCACAACTATTTGCAGCTTGAGTGCTCTTTAGCTGACATTTACGCCGCTTACACAGATAGCAATGAGGAAAACAAACAAACAAACAAGTAAAGAGACTGAACTCTACAAGTTTTATTCTGGATTCCAAGTAAGTGTCAAGTTACTTAGTGCCTTGATTTTCTAAATGTGGCCCCTAGCCAGCAGCATCAGCATTACCTTAAAGCTTGTTAGAAATGCACAATCCTGGCCCCGCCCTTGATGTTGTAAATCAGAATCTACATTTTTAATACAATCCTCAGGTTATTTGTACGCACACTGAAGTTCCAGGAGCACTATTCCTTTAATAGCCTGCCTGATGAGTTCTACAGGGGGACTCTGCATTCTCTAAATGGTCTCAGATGCTCTGTCCACACAAGACCATGAGCCGGGTAAGTATGTGTGCGTATCCTTTCAGTCATTTTTTCCTTCTTGCTTTTACAAGGATTCAAGTAAATCATTGACTATGCCCAGAGAAACACGATTAACTCTTCGGCTTAGTTGACCAGGTTTGCATGCATGACAATAAGTTTACATTATAGAGAGAAGATAGAGGACCAAGTCCCTAAGAACTTTTAACATTCTATGGGTGCCTTTAATACCAATCAGGTTGAAGTTTTGTTTCATCAACCAATAAAGTAAGCGGAGATTTCTGCTAAATTCTCTTCAAGTAAAGGGGATTTCCAACCAGGTTTACTTGTGGAAGAAATACAATTCAGAATTTCAGGTTATGTTTGTTGACAGGGTGCCTCCCTGAAACTCTCAAGGTTAGTTGCAGACTCATGGCAAGAGAAGTGACTACTTCTTGAGTATGTGGGGCATTTCACTATTGTGGTTTCAGTATGGAAGGTGCAAAAACACCTCATTGGGTTTTATTACCTGAGGGGAGTGCAGGTCAGGTAATGGGCTGTGTTTTAAAATAAATAAAAGGCATTGCAGATTTGCAAAACAGATTTATCCAAAGCTATTTTTCCTTATTAAAATTTTAAAATTTTAAATTTCCTTTTAAAATGTATTAAAATCACAAGTTTGTGATATAGTTCATTAACAGCATTTAACATAAGATATAATTATACTATATTTATATTTAAAAACCTAACTGCCCTCAATGTTTTAAGAATATACCCTATGGTATTACCTAACACACCACTACTTCAAATCTTTATTCACAGATGTGTTTTAGAAGTGGTTTCCTTTCTTCTGGTCTCTGACTTTATTCTGTTTTCTGTTCATGCTCATTCACCCAAAGCTGCTGGATGAAAACCAACCAGGTTCTGAACTGATTGCTCATTTAAGCCTGTCTGGTTGCAAAGGGAACATAAACATCAGTAGGTTAACAAGGTTCCCACATTTTGGCCGACTTTTCACATAGTCATTTGAAAGGAAAAGCTCCATGTTTTATCTTGTGGAAGACAGTTTTGCTTCCTGCTCCCAGATAAACCACACCAAGTCATGTCAACTAGGAGAGGTTAATCTTCCTGAGGAAACCTCATTGTGATGGAGGGATTTGGAAATTATGAAAATGAGAGGCACTACTAATTGGCCTGTCTGGTTCAGGGAGCTGCTCCCTGGGTTAGAACACAGTCAGAGGGCACTGTAGTGGGGCCATTCCAAGTCCTAAACCAAGAGAAGACAGATGCAAGGTAGGAAAATTGGTCCAAAAAGAATCGCGTAAGTGTGTTATATTCTTTCCCTTAATTGGCTGGGAAAAGGTGCAGGAGAGATTCATTCCCTCCACTGGAACTCAGGTCAGTGTGTCAACAAATATTCCTGGGCACCTGTGAGCTGAGCCAGCAGGAAACACAGGACAACTGCTCCCTAATTGGAAAGGGCTCCGTTTGCAGAGGAGAAAATACCAAATCACATGGCCGTACAGTGTGGTTTCAAATTTGCTCAAAGAACAACTTAGATACCTTTTTTGAAGATGATCTTGATGTTTGCTCTAACTCATCTGATTTTTGCGACAGCGTCTACCCCACAGGGAATTGGGGGCAATTTCACCTCGCCAGATAGCCATTTTGCAATCTTTTCTGGTCAGTACAGCCTCCCTCCAGCTTATACTTGGGTCCTGGACAAAGTTTTCCCTCCAAAGCATAGCTGGTATCATTGGGATGATTCAGCCTCCGCAGTCTCAGTCTTGGATTGTACTCCCTTCCTCCATTGCTGCAAAATGGTATCAGGGCGTAGAGAGTGTGTATGGACAGAAGTTTGGGAGAAGAGGAATTTTCTGATCTGCTAGGCTGGCCCTAGATCTTATTTGGATCCCCACGTGGAGTGACTGAGTTGTTCTGCTTCCTGGGCTAGTCCTGTGAGGGATGAATGGTCCTATCTGGTCTCCCGAGTGAGTTGGTGCCATCACCACTTGCTTCTGTCTTGAACTCTCAGCCTAACGTCGTCTCTTCTCGTGAAAGAGTCCTTTCTGCAGTTCAGCGGAGCTCTCAGCTTCTCTGCCTCTCCTCTCAGGATACACAGGGCTTTCTCCACCACTGCTGCCACTGCCGGTCCCCAGGAAACCCCGAACATAGTTTCAATCCCAGGTCTTTCTCAACTTCCACTACATCCATCCTATCATTCCCACATTGTCTGTGTTACGGCTATGAGATCAAGGCCTTTATTTTCTAATGGTGTTGCAAGCATATATCCATGATATAGTGTTTTTGTAAGTCAGTCTTCGGTCTCTGCTCAGATCATCTGACCTGGACCTTAAGGACCAAAACCGCCGAGCCACCTGTCCAACAAAGGTGACTTAAGCTATTCACTCAAATTTTACTAAATGCAGTTTGGCTCAGGTTTTGTGAATGCAGATTTAATCCAAATCTATACTAACCTAATAAAGATACTAATCACTCAGAAATAATCAGTAATAAAATCACATGAGAGAATTGGTGGATAAGATGCTGTCAGGGAGACAGTACTATAAGCAAGGGAGCCGTCAGCACCTTGCAAGGCAGGGTCTCTGGAGCCAGGTGGCCAGTGGGGCAGACACAGTCCTCAGTCCAGCAGGGCAGAGCCTCCAGGGGCTGATGCCAAGGGAGATCAGTGTGGCGTGGAGCAGCTCTCTGGTGTGTGGGGCTCGGCTCTCTCAGCAGTAGTCTGGAGCCTGCCTCAGTTATACCTTGAAGATGGTGTACTCCACCCTTCTGGGTCTCTTGATAACTGTCTGGGCACCCCTGATGCCAAGTGGGGAATTTTCCCAGGGGGGATCCCACTCTGCAGAAATGGCTGTTCTGATTACATGTGCAGATATCTTAGCTGTGTTTTATTGCCAGACGTGTTGGCTCTGACTTGGAAAGTTTCCCTCTTGAACCAAAGTTCCTCACCAGAGAATCTTTTTATTAATTTTTTTAAGTATGTTTTATTGATTATGCTCTTACAGTTGTCCCATGTTTTTCCCCTTTGCTCCCCTTCACCCAGTACTCCCCTTAAATCATGAAGAACAGGACCATGGTAGATCAAGTCTAAGATTGACTGTTACTGCTGGAAATTAAAATAATTGGAAAACATGAATAAGTATTTTTTTCTAATATTAATCCCAGGCCTCCAGACAATTGTTGCAGGTTCTTCTATTTGTGTTTTGGGGATGCAAAAGGAGAAGTGATTGGGAAGTGCATTTTAATTTAATTGCCTTGTATTAAACTAGTCTTCTATATTTAACCATGTTAAAAACCCAAGCTAGCCCTTGAATGATTCTCTTGTTATTATGGTGCAGCTCCACAATCAAGAGCACAACTTTCTACCAGAGTTCCAGCAATTCCACTGGGGCCTAGTGCATTAGGGTTGATAGTCTGCGTTTAGATGTAAATGAGTATTACTATTTATACTCTTGTCCCTCTAAGAGTCTCTCTAAAAATTGTATTTTTAAGAGAAGGGGGGAAATCCACAGAGTAATAAAGTCTATCAGCAGGAATTCTAATCTCATTTTAGAATTTTAGAGAACCTTCCATTGAAAAGGCAGACTTCCCTAAATTCCATCAAGGGAGCTTGCCAAAATCCCAGCAAGTGTCCTGGGAACTGCCAGAGGACAGCTAGTTATTAGACAGATTTTAATTTGTGCAAATCCATTAACAAAAATCTCTAATTAAAAAAAAAATCAATAGATGCTTGTGACATTAACCAGGAAAATCTAATAGAGGACCATTACAATTTTTTTTCTATTCAATTAACTTGAACACAACATGATGGACTCAACAGATACTTTAATTGGGTGCATATGAAAAGAAATTTTGCAAAATTAAACAGACTCTTTATTTGCAGCTGATGTGAGGACAACTGCAGTAAAAGTTTTGCTCAAATCCCTAATGGCTAGTAATTTCTTTGAGAGGGCCATGAATTCTCAGACAGTATTTTTACAAATCAACTCTTCCCCAAGAGGCTGTCCTTTGTCAAGAAGAAGTACAACATGCTGCCTGTTCCTTTTTCAATTATTTTTTTCCGGATGAGATATTCATGTTGAAAGCACGAAAGGTAAGCTTCAGAGGACTGTTTACCAAACTCACTCTTGCAGGCCTCTCACTCTAAAAATGGCCCAAAATAAATGGCTCTAATTTACAGGGTGAACATGTGTTCAAGATTGTCCTGGACAGTCTCAATTTATGACTGTTGCCTTGGCATAGTTATTAATAGCACTCCTTGCTCTAAACAGTGTCTTGGTTTGGGCAATAAATTATACCATCTTCCTACTAATTTATCAGCCATCCCACTACCCATTTCACTCCACTAAGCTCATCCTTTTTACTTTTGGTGGAAATGCAGGATTTTGCTGGTTATAAGAGGTTAAAATTTAGGAAATTAATGACTATTTATTATTGCTTTTGTGGCAATATAGACATATGCTCCTTCCCTCATTTGGTTGCCTTTTTTTTCCTTCCTAGTCTCCCACCTCCAACTTTATCTCCAATGCTTTTACAATTTAGATGAATGTTGAAATCTTGTGAGATGCACATAAGTCCCTCTCAAATCCTAGGTGGTTTCCTCATCTTTAATTTAAAGAATTATCTCCCTCACATCTACTAATTTATTAACAACATGCTACAAGCACTTGAAATGAAGGGCTACATGGAAAATGTTCTATAGCCAACTTCAAATTGGCTCCCTGTGATCCCTGCTTCTTGGTGTTCAGTCTTGTGTGGCATCGTATCTAGTTTTAGTGACCAGTAAATTATGGTTCGTCTTTCTAAGATTAGCTAATAAAAGATTGCTGTCTCCATTTTGGTGTCTTATTGCTTATCTGCTCTCCTTTTCTCTTTCCCTTCACATGCTCTGGGAAAGACAGGTTGTGAGCTGTCCAGGACAATCTTGAACACATGTTCACCCTGTAAATTAGAGCCATTTATTTTGGGCCATATTTAGAGTGAGAGGCCTGCAAGAGTGAGTTTGGTAAACAGTCCTCTGAAGCTTACCTTTCGTAACCAACCCCCAAAAGTATCCCACATGATAAGCAGCTTAAGTTACTGGCCAGCCATAAGCAAGGTACTGAAATTTACCAACAACTACAGAGCTCAGAAGTAGATTCTATAGGTCTAGTTGAGCCTTGAGATCATGATAGTCTTGGTTGACAGCTTGACTAAAATGTATTGAGAAACTTGAGCCTGGGTTTTCTAACCCGGGAAACTGTGAGATAACAGATGCTGTTGTAAAGGGCTGAATTTGGGGGTAATTTGTTTTTCTGCAGGAGCTAAATGATATATGCATAACTCTTGCCTCCTGGGAGAATATAGTCAAAATTAATACGGTGCCCCAAAAAGTCAGTTCCTGGAACCCTGAAATAAATGGAGATAATAATAACATCATCCATCCTTCTATTAATTCAACAAACATTTCTTGATTACCTACAATGTGCTAGGTACTATATTGGACACTGTACTAGGTACTGAGAACATAAAGATGAACTGAGGATACAAGGATGAACACTTGCCTTCATGAAGTTTAGAGTCTAGTAAAATCTGGGAAAACTGGGAAAAATAAAAATCAGTTTCTGAGTACATGCCTATTTGAAAGGATAAGTTGTTGGAAGTAGATATAGCACCATTAAATGTCAAATATATTGTTACCATTAAAATTCTTATTACTGCTACATAATTTATGCATGCAAATATATACCAGTCCAAAACTCAAATGAATCACTTGGACAACAGATAAGAAAATTGGATCCTAGTTAATACATTTAGGAACTGTTTGCCTCTAGTTTGGAAAGTAACTGGAATAACAATGTGATGTACATCACTAAGGGAATGATTGTTTTTAAGTTGAATATTGTGAACACATGGTGATAACTTTTGCTTGGTGTTAATTTACATGTGGGCTTAACAAAGAAGAAGAGGGATGGGAGGCAGTCAGTGATGGAAGCTAACTGAAATTTTTGTATATTTTTTCATTTGATCACAAAATGAGAACTGTGGCTATTTAATATTAAATTCTAAGTCCATCACTGACTTCTTCAATGGTCTGAAAGCAGCAATTTACTGCCTCGTATTTCTATCTATTAGCATACGCTTATAGAGCTAATAATAGCTAGCTATAGCAGGAAAATTTCAAAAATAAGTCACGCAGTGTTGAATAAGACTTTTGCAAGAGAGAGTTATTACCTGAGTAAGAATTTGTCTTTTCATTTCCCATGCTGTGTCAGCAGTTTTAAAGGAATTCTTGGGTGCGCTCCCGTGATCCACATTCAGTGAGTGGTCCTTCTCCCTACTTGAGAGCCAGGCTGATGGTCCTGCCTGCAGCGCCTGGGCTGTTGCCCTTGCTCCACGCTCCAATGAAGAATCAGTGCCGACAAATCCAAAGCAATCACCATTCTTTTCATCTTCCCTTCTCTCCCCAAGCTTAAACTAATAATAATAACCACTTTAAAGCTTTCTCTTGGGAAACTTGGGCATGTCTGGAAGGGAAATCAATTGTTCTTAGGACAGCTATTATTTTAAGAATTAATCACTGCTATTTGCAATTACTGTACCGTGCAATTATCACTAATATTTATGCCGCTTCGACCGCTGCTGGAGACTGCATGCCTTTGCTGCTATTTCCCCAGAAGAGAGAGGCAGAGTGGAAAAATAAATGAAACCACAGGATGGAGATGACAGGTTGAGGGGATCTAATTCTCCCTGTCGGGCCAAGATGCATTAAACACCCACTGCCTGGTCATGTCACAACAGCAACCCACCTGGAACTGCAAGTTTCCCTTTGAAAGAAAAGATAAGAACTTAAACGGTTTGAAAAGACACACATTAGAATCATCCTCAGCCTTCAAAATTTATTTTCTGAGCCAGCATCACTCAGCTCTTCTAAAGCATATGATTCTTTGTCATGGAAAAAAGAATCTGCCACTCCTTAATTTGAAATGACCATCCCACCCTACACCAGTTGGACCCTCCATGGAGACTCACCTGCCAGGGCTAGTGAGAGATACTTGGCTATCATATTGAAGGAGAATATCCGAGATGGTAGGTATTAGATTTCACCAAGCAATACACAAAGCATGTCTTTATTTTTCTTATCTATGTAGTTGATATAAGACAAAAAGATATTTTAAAGTTTTTATACTTGTATTTTTAAAATAATTTCAGACTTAACAAAACTTGAAAGGGAATTGTATATAAATATTTGTATAACCTTCCCCCAGATTTTCCCAAGTCACAAGGTGATTATCAAGGTCAGGAAACTAACCTTGAAACAATAGTATTATCTAATCTACAGGCCTGCAAACTTTACCAATTTTCTTATTAATGTACCATTTTTCCAGTCCAGAATCAAATCCAGGATCCCACATTGTATGCAGTTGTCTTTAGTCTACCTTAACCTGGAACTAGCTCATTCTTTTTTTGCCTTTAATACTTGGACGCTTTCGAAAAGTAGTGTCTAATTATTTGTAAAAATGTCTCTTGATTTGTGTTTCCTTGAGATTTCTCTAAATATTAAGTCCAGGTTTTGCATTTTTTTTTTTTTTTTTTTTTTTTT